>APFE030739520.1:308957-352140 GCA_000404065.3 Pinus taeda | reverse complement strand
ATTTTCCATAGCTTATGCATTATTTTCAGTATGTTTATGTAATTTGTACGAATAAGGGTAGTCACTCTTCCTAGGTGGCTAACACGTGCTTATTTCAGGTTTTTTGACACATGTTGGAGCAAAATCGAGCAATCATGGGCTAAAAGGAAGCCAAGCCTGAGGTGAGGATTCGTAGGGGGATTGTCTATGGCATTAAATAACCCTTCCTCGGGATCTTCACCCCCAACTCCGAGCTCCAAAGACCACCAAAACCGAATCTAGAAGGTAACCAAGCAGATTTTAGAAGGGACTGTCTAACTCACAGTTTGGACAGCTGAGTTCCACAGATTGAGGAAGCCAGCTAGGTCCCTCGTGATGTATAAATGTTGAGGCCTCAGCCTTCATAAGGGACTTTTGAAACCATTGTGTATTTTGCACCTCAGTGCTGTTAGTTTTACTTTGTTCTTCTGTAGCCATTTTTGGCATCACTCTTTGGATTATTTTTTGATAATGAGAAGCAGTTCGAGTTTATATCAAATCTGAGTTTTCCATAGGAGCCATAGCTCTCATGGTTGGGCCCAACCTGAGAGCCTAGGGCCTCTTTTCTGTACTATTACTTTTCCTTTATGCATCACTGTTTCCTTTTATGCATTTGAACGTATTTATGTTAGGCAGATTTAGTTATGTTGCTTGGATAGATCACTGTTTATGAATGGAATTGTTTCAGGTGTTTTGGTAGGATAATAATAGAAAAATCTTCAAAGAAAAGGGACAACCACACTCTCGGTTTCACCTCATCCTTATTGGATCAGGGGCTGGAATTGAAGAAACAGTGCTGCCCCAAAAAAACCACTAGTTTTCTTGACCATGCAATCCTTAGTGTATTGTTTTCCTTTATAGAAGTTAGTTATGAGTTTAGAGCTCTGAAATATTTCTCTGCATAGTTGATGTACATGGTTTTCTCTCCAATACAACTATTGTTCCTTCATGCTTTTGATAGGTAGACTAGATTAGCTCAGGTTTTGATCATTTGCAAGACTTTGTTGATTTGGTCGAAGTACACCGTGCAGGGCATCTCCTCCACTCTTTCATCCACCCAAAGCGTCATCTGAGCCACCTGTTCCATCTCCTAGCTGAGTTCCTCATCTCCCATCTGTCCTTTTTTTTTCCACGTAATCCTACCTTCTTGCTCAATCATTGCCTTAGCCTTCTTCAAGCCAAGTCAGCCTTCTACACCTTCTCACCACTCCATCCACCAGTCCCTAGGCCACTTTAGACCCCTCTCCTACCTCCATATCCATTCATGCATCTTCCCTCACTCACTCATCCTCTAAAAACCAATTTTCAAACATCTTGTAGAAATTTCTGAACATCCTGTAGAAATTCCTGAACATTCTGTAGAACCCCTGTAGACTTCCTGTAGAAGCTCACAAATGAGGTTTCTTGATAGCCATACTTTGTGAAACTCTATGGAAGGGTGTTAGGGACTCCTTAGGCCCTCTTTGAACCTTCCCAACCTTTTCCGAGCATTTCTCTCCCTTGATCCACCCCTGCACAGTAAAGCACAGTAAAGTACAGTTAAAGCACATCCATGATGAAATTGACAACTTAATCAAAAAAATACAAAAAGATGTTTTCTTAGGAAAAAGGTAGTCTAAACACATGTATTTTACCTTCATAGAAGTAATGGCATCTCTTTCAGTAGTTCACATTCTCATCTTTGCATCAACAGGACTAGCTGGTAGAATTAGGGTTTGTTAGGGTTTGCGCTTTCCTTCAGTTTTTCAATCTCTTTTTGCAAGTAGGTTAGCTTCCTTTGAGTTAGCTTCCATCCATCAATTAAAAAAGCTTCTTCTAAGAGCTCATAGAAGTTGGCTTAAGCCCCTAGAGGATTTGTGCCAGTTGACCAAGTGACAGCTACGGCAAGAGCTAGTACTTGTGCATACAACACCGTTGCTTCCAAGTTTGTTACGAACGATCGGGTTGATAAAAGTAAAGAAGGGAGTCCCAGGAGTTGCAGCATTATTGTTGCAATACTGGAGCCCACCACTACCCTTTCACCATTAGTGACCATTTCTTGTAGCAACTTATTCATATTTATCTTCAATTCTTCCATCTTATCATCCATGCCATCCATTTTAGTGTCCATGCCATTCATCTTAGTTTCCATGCCATCCATCTTAGCTTCTACGCGTTTCTTTAAACAATCCATCTTAGCTTCTACACCTGTTTTTAAACCATCCATATTAGCTTATACATCTTTCTTTAAACCATCCATCTTAGATTCTATTTCTTTTTGAGAAAGTGACACTTGTTGCACTTGGTCTCGTAATTTTGATATATCATGTTGCATTTCCTCCTCTTCTTCATGAGTCATGCTAGAGCTTTCAGGTTGCTTACTAGGTGTATGCATTTTCTTTCCTCGGGTCATCAATTACCGATAATAATGCTTTACTATGCCCTTTGAATTCCCTCAAACTAATTTTTGAAACCAAGCTTATTCAAAAATTAAAAAAAAACTACACACCTTTTTTCACTTTGTAGGAACTTGATATTGAATTTGATGTATCTCTGTAATTTCGGATCATCCAGTTCTGAAATTACGACCTGTAGTAGCCCTTTGCGTCCTCTTTCCAATGCCACTAGTCTGAACCAAATTGGATTCTCAAAGAAAGAGTTATGCACAATCTCCAAAGATGACCTGATTATAGACCTTTCCAGAAGAGCAAATTTGTATGAAGTGCCACGTGTCACTGTTTCAACCTTTGCCACTGACAAGAAACTGCAATCTATCCTCTTTTTGTACCTTCTTATGAAATTTCAATATGATGCTTAGAGAGAAATTTATGAAGATTTTCCCTAGGTCACCTGTTTGGAATGTAATTCAGGAGTCTGCAAAAAGACCAACTTCCTTAGATCATATCTCCGCAAATATAGCGCGAAAAGTTATGAAATTCGGATCCGAGTTTTAGTGCGATTTATTCTCAAATGGAATTTTTTTTGCTTCTAAGACATCATAGAAAAAAGTTATAGCAAAAATGCCACGATGACCTATTTGGAGCAGCGAAACCCTAGAATCCAAAGCTCTGATACCAAATGTTATGAAACCAGCTCAAAAAAGATATAAAGGAGAGATCAACGCCTTAGAATTCAGCCTCTTCGATGGGGAAACCTCCTTTAAATTATACAAATGAACAATTCTTCGATGATTCAAATGACAAAACCTCCTTTCTATATATAGGAGTCTAAGGAGTCACAATATAACCCAGCTGACCTAACAATAATAATATAAAGCCACAAAAATAACAATAGAGGGATTCTATGGGGCACAATAATAAAAATATGGGGGCAATAGGGGCACAACAATATTAATAAGGGATACAACTACAATAGTAATGGGGTAATCACTAGTATTATAGGTACCTAACAACTGCACATTGTGCAGTCTCAAAGCTCAAGCTTCACCCCTGACTACTTGAGCTGCAAAATTGCACAGTCACTGAGCCTCTACCTCAACCTGCAACCCGGTTCTGTCTCAGTCAATGGATCTACATGCATCATCTTAGACTAAGGATTTATCAGATTGATATCATTTTGTCATGAGTGAATTACAGATGCGAATACTCTATCAGTTTGTGACAGGATGATGAAGAAATAGATGGAGAAGGGAAACATGATGAAATACATCTTTGTAGCTGGTTATGTAAGCTGATTAATCAACACAAAACAAAGGACACCAATTTGCGATCACAAGTCAAGACTTGATATCATTGAAAAATCCTCACCTCTAAGCCATATGGAGGTGGACATAAGAGCATACTCACGAAGACACATAACAAGGAACAACAAGAATGGATTGACATTTCCATGTCATCATGAAGTCCATGTTAGCAGTGTTATGTCATGTCTTGTCATGAGTTGTCAGATGCCACATCATAATTGTGGATTATGTAATTATCTATTCAAAATGTATTGTAAAGTGGAAGTCCAAAGGACACATATAGAATATGAAGAGTCATGTAAAGTCGAAAAGCCATAGGAAGTCAAACAGTCATGAGGGTAGTGAAAGAGTCACAAGGAGGTGAAGCATCACCCCATTGGCTATATATACACCCTCATTGTATGAGAAAATGACTTTTAACCTTGGCTTCTCCCATAAGGAATCAAAGAGACAAAGTTAGTACTTTTAGGGAACAAGTCGGGGCTCCAATGATCCATTATTAGAGCTAGTGATGCTTGTTGTATTCATGTATCTTGGGACTTTTACTTAATACTTGAAGCTTGATGGCTGACACATTTTCATGCATGGATTGTGAATATTTGTAATATTGTTCTGTTAATATTTATGATTCATGTTTGATTTCACCTGTACTAAAGTAGTTGAACTATTTTGGTTACTTTAGTGCTTATCTAATTGAAGATATGTTGTAATGGTTATAACAATTGTTGCATCTATGTGGACTATTCTTCTTGATGTTAGGCGATTCTTGTTTGATTGTGTGCACTTCTACTAGTGTGGTACTATTACCTATCTCTTAGAGGCTCACCTTTCCTTCCTCTACAGTAGAATAACCTTGATACACCTGCAACCAAACATTCACCAGGCACGCATGCTAATTGCCAAGGCACATACACTCTTCTCTCTCTCTTGCTGACAACTAAAGCCAATATTGGCTTTAGCCGGGACTTGACCCAGGTTCGGAGTTAATTTGAAAAACAAATCCCTGTACTACTAGCCCTTTTGGAAACAGTCAATGGAACGTGGACTGAGGTCTCACCCGAAGTAGTATGGGGGGGGGGGGGGGCTAGAACTAGGTTTCCGCACCCTTGAGATGTCTGAGAGGTTGAATTGGTCCAACTGTTATTCTCTTCGCGCAAGTTGCTTTGCTCACTTCCTAGGCCTTCGCAGCCTGATATACTTGCCTTCGCACAACCCTAACCGGGGGATGGGGGGTTCCCGTGCTGCTAGAGTAGCGTTCTACATCACACCTAAGATCTTACTTATCTTCTTATGCTTAGGCAATTATCTTCGTGTAAATAGATGTCTTACGTTATATTTATTTATATAACACATTCATATTAGTTCGCGCAATAAATAAATAGTATAGTTGTAATTTATACCCAATCATACATTAAAACAAGAAAAGATACACAGAAATATAGTAAACTTCTCTTTATTAATTCTTCAAATGGTTACAGACTCGACCTGCCCTACGCACTCAGCTGTAGGGGTCCACGCACTCAGCTGCGGACGACTAGGCCTCTGCGCACTCAGTTGCAGAGCCTTCTCCTACTCTATGAACCAAAGACACACTTTACACTTTGACTTAGTCTCTTAGAATCGTCATGTTCTTATTCCATTAGTTATAGTATCCTATCTTCTACACTTAGAGTCTCACTCTATTTATACAATCCCATGGTCCACTGACCATGGGTAGGTCTATTAAGCCAAATTACTTTACAAAAATGAGGGTGGACAACCCTGTGATTGTATTATGACTTCACGCTTCGTGCCCATAATTCGTGGAGCTTTTACAAAAGAATTGGTCAAAACTTGGGCTTTAAGCCCCAAAATATGCCTTGGGGGGGATTCCATTTCCAACAGTCAAGGAAAATCTTTAAAAATATATGGAAACTAGGCCGATATTTTGGATGGGGCTTCTATTCCAAATGGTGTGAGGTCTAATTAGGACTTCACATCAGGGAGATCCCCTTGGTTGACAGATTTCCACCATCATCAACACTAGGTATGAGGGATTTCTCCCATGGTTATAAATTATGCTGTAGGTTAGACCCATGCTCCATGGATATGGGGAATTAGTCGTACACAATATTTTTGCATTTGTCGAATATTGTAAGAAGAATTATCTCCTCCATGAGGATGTTATGATGATTCACTTCACTATAAGTTTGGAAGTGTCTACCTGGATTTGGTACAAGAGCCTTGGAAAATGAATGTTTTCCTCATTTGATTTTTTTTTGGAATATTTGCAAAATTGGATCATGATTTAGAGAGTTGGTTTTCCATTATCCAAGAATGGGAGGATGTATTAGAATAGAAAATTCTAGAAGAATGGATCCAATCCCAAAAGGAGAACAATATTGAAGAGTCCCATCTTGTTAACGAAGACCAAGTGGTGGTGTTAAACACACATGGATTATGGACAACATATATGATAAATCATTAGTTGCATTTCTATTCATAAATATATACATTTAAACATTTCCTGTTAACCCTTGGTCTTCACATACTAAGTGGTCTCTTGGAGTCAGGTGACTGTTCACATTCCACACCAACCCTTAGCAGATTAGGTGTCCAACATTCCCCCCCTTAATCTGAAGGGGTATATACGAGTCCAAAAAGATATATCTAATACAAAAATACAACAATGCATGAAAAAAATTAGTTGAATGTGCTCTCTAAAATGATGTCATAAGGTGGGAGAACTCGAGGTCTCAATCGATGATGGTTTAAGGATGACCAACAACACTAGAACACTTAGTGAAGTTCTTGGAACTCTTCCAAATATGGAAAGAAGTTGAAGTCTTATGCTAGAGGAAGTGTTCCCTATTGTTTTGAAAAGGGAGATGATTGGGGTCTCAACCTCGAATACTTAGTGCAATTATCATAACTCTTCCAAATATAACAAGAAGTTGAAGTCTTCTTCTAGAAGAAGTGCTCCTTAATGATTTGAAGAGGGAGACCTTTAACTTAGAAAAATGGAGGTATTCAACCTCCAATGGTTTAAGTAAGGACACCAACCAAAGGCATTCTTAGGGGCATCTCTGTCTCTGGCTACAACTCTGAATCTGGGTATGGTTGTCTTTGGCTACAACTCTGAATCTGGGTATGGTTGTCTCTGGCTATAGGCTCAAGTAGCAGGTTTAGGTTGTGGCTCAAGCTCGCTTGATTTATCTTTGAAAATTGTAGATGACCATCAATTTCTCCCCTGTTAGAAATAAGGTGAGAAGATGAAGAGATCTCAACTCCAAGAATTTTCAATATTCGAGAACAAATCCTGTGGTATGATTTAAATATCTTCTTAGATGTTGAAGTCCATCGCCAAGAATTGATCAATCCAAGGTGAATATTTGTTCTTGTGGGTGTCTTGTTTTTGAAGATTTTTTTTGAAGAATGGGTATGTTGACCACAAAGCTTGCACGAGGGAAGATCAAAACAATGATCTTTCACATGGCCAACTCTGTCACAATGTTGGCATTTGACAATCTATTGTTGTGGAGGAGGAGCAAGAATAAGTGAAGATGAACTGCCATGAAGAAACCCAACACTTTGAAATTGAATGGACTTGGAATAGTTCAAAGTATGAAAGGACACATCCTTGTCATATCTAAGACCAAATTTTGTGCTTGTTGTTGACAAGCTCTTCCCAAGGTATGATGATGGGCTTGGGAAGTGCAGGCTGAATTTATGTGTCACCATGCAAATATGCTCTTGAATCAACCTGAACTTTACCATCTTGATTAGTTCCTATATGTTTATGGGAGCCAACTTGCGAATTAAAAAGGGGATTTTTCTAAATAAAAACAAGTTTAGAATGATGACTACGCTATTGTAGCTCCTCTTGTTGTAGCTGAGATTCAAGCTGCAAAAAATTAAATCTTTTCTTACGCATTAAATAGACAAATTCTAATATCAATAAGAGAGGCTTTGTTGATTTTTACCATCCCATAAAAAGTGGAATGAATTAGGTTATTTAGCAACTCTAATGCATCACCAATTTTAGCCATTTTTCAAACTACTCAAACTGAGAAAATCTACCTTCTAACTGTAATGAATAAAATTTACAAACAATATTGGTGCCTCTTTCCTATGGAAAATATCAACCACAAGTGTGTAAAAAAACTTGGGAGAGTTATTATTTTCAACTGCTAGCAGCTAGGAAATTTTGATTGAAATCTCGTTGGAAGCTAAATATCTCTGCAAAAATTTGATCTCGTAACTGATACTCTAAATAAAGCAATCTTCAATAATAGAACCAATATCTTGTAGATTCCAATACGACGTTCAACACATATAACTCGCATATCAATGGAATGCATAACATTCAACATATATGATTGGAACTCATGCAGTGGCACATTTTATAAACAAATTCAATGTTGTAAAGTTTTATTTCATCCCAGCCATATCACTGTTCAATGCTTATGAATAAGCATGCACATACCGAGATTTCAATGAATGAGCATAACGATACCAATGAACATATAAAATAAGGTGTATGTGGCTTTAGGGCATTCAAAAGGTGCACAAACTTCAAGGCTCTAATCAATGCTCACAAAATTAAATGCAATTTGGTATTCAACTAGTCTCCATCATTAGCAACAAACATATAGCCTAAGAGTTACATATGTACCATTCAATACCAATGCATACCCATCATATCCGAGTGTCATGGAACTGAAACATGGGACTTCTCCTCCTTCTCAACAATATCTCCTGTAATTTTCAGTTTACAAGAGGTCAAGGCTCTAAAATCCAGAAAGGCCACCATAGATTCAACTTTTCAATATCACAGAGCACTTTGACTAGTACTATGATTACTGAATCGAAGCCATAGAAGGGATAACATCGATGGAACTCATGATTCTACAAGTGAATATAATTAGATGTATTTCCATTGAAGAACAATGGTATTCTTGTGAAGTTCACAAGGATAGGAAACCATTCCCCTGAAATTCAAAGAGAAGGTAATTGAATACAAAGCCAATTTCACTTCACAAGCTTCTCCATGTGCATCAAGATCCTTAATGGATTTGTTTAGCTGCTCGCTCTTCAAACAATAGATTCAATTGCTAACACAAGAATAATGACTTAAGTAACCGATGCCGAGATTTTTCGGCTCCCTATTTCAGGTTGTTTCAAGTAGGAAAAGATAGGAGTGAAACGTTTGGGGATATCACTACTTATTGTTGCCCAAAAATAATTCTTCAACCACCTTAACAATCAAGTTATTGACCTTTGTTGTAATCCCTCCATGATTTTTTTCTAACCACCCCTCCCATATTTATCCACTTTCAGCAGCCTACCAGGGTAAACATGAGCTTAGGGCTACTATGACATGAATCAACCTCCTAAGTACAATTAAGGAAGTGGAATCAACAAACCAAAACTTTATTGACCTTCCTCAAAAGGTACAAGACCTAGAGGACTTAAACAACCACTCCAGGCGCCATAAACCTAAGTTAACTTTCTTTTTGAATGATTTGGACTCCCAGTCGCTTACATAACAAGGAAAACCATTGTAATCCTCCAGGTTAATGGATAACCCTACCTCCCAGCAAATGCAATATATATTTCCTAGTTCCGAGCATTGGACCCCGAAATCTAGGCCACTTTTTCAGGGCTAGGATCCAAACCTTTCCCAAAACTTGATAGAAATTTTCTAGAATGATGAATGACACCAAGACAAAGCCATTAATGAATAACTTAGTTAAGAACTTGAAATAACCAGGCCTAGCCATGACAAACTTTTCGTCAAACACATAGTGAACATGAAACCTACAGGTCATGAATGCATATATGAACACGAAGATCTAATACTTATCTGAGAATCATCAAGAAGGTCTAATGCCCTTCACAATAGTTGCAATAACATCGATTAGGTCATGCATTCAATAACCATTCATTTATTAATCAAAACATGATAAGAGCCATAACTAGAATATTTCATGAAAGCATGCTTATAACCAACATATAAATGGATTAATAATAATGATAAAACAACTATAAAAGCCACATCATAACAAGTACATTTACTCATAAAATACAAGAGGAAAATAACTCTTATTGACATATGCAAAATTCAACCAATTCATGGACTTCCACGTATCACTCGACGATAGATTGGATGAACCAAATATTTATTTTAGCCAATCACCCCATGCCATATTCCAACCATGAATGTGGGATCTTATGGGATAAGCCAATCCATAAATAACCAAGGGAATCCATAGGTTTAAACACCTCCACCTTCACACTGCTACGATCTCACCTAAACCAGTCCCGATATCACAAAACCAAACCAAGTTTGGATGTCTCATAATTCCTTCACCATCCCTTGAGGAATTTTCATGTCTCCACCCACTTTTTGAGAGATTCCCAGAGAAAACCATCTCCACCCCCAACCCTTTGGGATTTCTTGAGACCACCTCACCCGGTTCCAAAACATTTCGACAATCCAGAGTTTAACCAAGAATGGATCTCATCACACCATGACTATCCAGAAATTGAAAGGCAAGGATGAAACCACTATCAAACTATGCAAAACCCATGCTAATGATGGAAAATGGACCAAATACACACATGCATGTACCATGCATGCAAAAAGTAACAAGGAAATCATACATGCAACTTGATACCTACAAGTAATCTCATTGTAGCCACTTGATCCAACTCTTCCTTTCTTGATCCTTGATTTCCTTTGCTTTCTTGTCCTTCCTTTGCTTGCCCTTATTTTTCTTTGCTTGCTGGCTTGCTTTCTCCTATTGGTGCTCTTCACCTATCTAAAACCAATTCCAAAACTAAAAAAAGGCCCCAAATTGATGCTCTGATGCCTTTTTAATATTGATGCTTCTAATTTCTTCATTTTCCCTCTATTTTCCTTAAATTTCTTTCTCACATTAAACTTGTGACCTTTCATATCCCTTTTCTCCTATTTTCGTTTATATTCATAAATAAATGTCAAATAATGCATTTTTTCCTTTTCAAAGCCTTTGCCAATGCCTTTTCCAATTTCCTTAGCCATAATAAACAACAAGTGATGCCCACTAGGATGTTTTTCCCAACATTCAAATTGGAATACATGTCCCATGACCTTGATATTATTTTGTCTTTATTAGCTTTATTACATGAAATTTTAACCCAAGGTTGTTACAGACCCCTCCCCCTTAGGGGAACACCATTCTCGGTGTTCTATGACACCTACAACTAGAAAAACCATTGAAAATAAAAAATACAACCCATGGAGAGTATAACTTAGCTCGATGCAATATTTACAATGAACATCCTGCTCAAAGAAAAACCATCATAACAAACATGAGAACATGAAAAACATACCACTTATTGGATCTTTATAACACACCTCATTGTGGTATTTACAATAACAACCATACATAAATATATACATATACCAAAACTCTTTTGCCTCAACCGACAAACAATGAAGGATGCATAGATTGGATCTGATTAGCCGTCTCCCATGTAGCTTCATTGGGCCCAAATTTCTTCCAATGCACTTTAACTTGCTCGATTGCTCGGTTCCAGAGCGTGAGTTGTTTCCATTGCAATATGCACTGAGGTTTAAGATAGAATTGTCCTTCTGGATCCTCTTGCAATACAGGCCAATCAATAACATGATCAACATATTTCACATATATTTTAAGCAATAAAACATGGAAAACATCATGTAATTTCACCATTGGAGGAAGTGCAAGTATGTAGGCAATTGGTCCAATCCTCTCAAGAATCTTGAAAGGCCCACAATATCAAGGTGCCAACTTGGCACATGATCCAATCCTCAAGGAGTTTTTCTTGGGCTTGATGCGCAAGTACACATGCTTCCCAACCTGAAACTCCTTAGGTGCCCCATGCTGATTTGCATAACTCTTTTGTTTGTCCTATTCTGTCTTTAGATTCTTCTTGATAACATGCATTTCTTGTTCCATCGCTGGCAACATATCCAATCCTATAAGTACCCTGTTCACTGGATCACTCTGCTCATAGAGTGCCTCAAATAGACTCATCCTCAGTGACTCCTGATATCAAATGTTGTAAGAAAACTCCGCCAATGGAAGATACTCCTCCCACCTCCTCTGTTGGTGCATGAAATATATCTTCAACATATCCTCCAGTATCTTATTGACACTCTATGTATGTCCATCTGTCTATGGATGGTAAGATTTGCTGAAGCCCAACTTTGTACCCAAACCTACAAACAAATCCTTCAAAAACCTGTAAGTGAACTTGGCATCTCTATCTGATATGATCTTCTTAGGAATACCATGCAATCTCACTATCTCCCTGATGAATCCCTAAGCTACCTCACTGGCTAAATTAGTAGTGTAGTGCCTTGCTCTAGTTTACTAACAATGATATGACATTAACATTTATTTATCCCTAAGGCCCGCACTTTATTCTTTGAGGACCTTTAGTTGAGGATCCAGACACATGAATCTGTTATTAGTGGTTGTGATATTAGTGGTTGCGATGTTTATGTATCTTCTCCATTGATATTATGATGATGATAGTATTAATGATTATGTATGTTTTCTATTGGTATTGTGATGATTGTAGCATTAATGGTTATGCATGTTCTCTATTGATATTATGATGACTGTAGCATAAATGGTTATGTTTGTTCTCTAATGAAATTATGATGATAATAGCAGTAAATGATATGTATGCTCTCTATTGATATCATGATGATGATAGCTTTGATGGATATGTATGTTCCATTGATGTTATGATGATGATAACCATGATGGATGTGTCCCTTATGTTAGCTACTTAGATTAGTTCTGGTTCACAATGAACAATGATGCGAATGACTCAATGATGTTGATGATGCTATTATGGAAATGACTAACAATGAGAAATTTTGTTAATGATGATTTTTGAGTATGACAGGAAACCACTGGAGGCAGTCACATATGATGAGTTGATGACACCTGGTTTGATAAAAATTAATATTTTGTCTTTGAAATTCTAATTCAATTTTGAAACTTGCTATATATGTATATATATTTTAATGATATGTTAGTGATTTCAGGCACATGTTAGTTGCTTGGAGGAATGAATCACATATGGGTGATGGGGTTGTACAATTTGATGGAACTGCATGGGAGGGGTGGGATAGTGTTTCTGATTTCACCAACTAGCACTCTTGCCGTGACTTGGGCTGGAAAGGTTGAAACACCTTCACCTTGAAGATCATGATGTTGTGGGGGCAGGTCCCAAATTTGGGTCGTTCATGAGGATTTTACTGGGGGCCACGCATCAAGGCTTATTCTTTGATCCCTGACACCATTAGTCTCACTATGGCAAGCACCATAAGAGTTGATAGTGGTCTACGTCGTTACACCTATACTTTCCCCTCGTATCCATTAGATGCTTGAAGGGCAAGTGGCATGGCACCCTTGGAACTTCAAGGGGATTTCTTGAAGGGCATGACCAATTTGACACCTTTGGCATCACAAATAAACTGTTAGGCATGGCACCCTTGGAACTTCAAAAGAAGTTCTTGAAGGGCACGACCAACTTGGCACTCTTGAAATTATTAAAAATAAATAAATTAATAAATATAATCAAGATATGAAAACTTTGTAAATTCACATCAAGTGGTAATTGATGTTAGAACCAAGGTAATTAAATCAAGAGTAAAATTTGGGTTAAGGGGATCACAGGAAGAAATAAAATATTTTACCTTGAAAACTCTACCATTCCCATGTTGGAAAATATTAGGTAGATAATGTACATAAGTAACTTAATTAGGTAAAAAGGGGAAAGAGGGACATAGATGTAAGTATAAATATTAATCCTAAAATAATTAAACCTAATTAAGAGAAGAGGACGGTGAATCAAAATAAGATTAATAAATTAATTTTTAGAGAAATTTAGAGAATCTCCATGTGGCAACAACCAACATAAGAATATCCATCTAAGAGGCAAATTGAGTTAAATTAGGGAGTAGTTAGGGGTTCAAATATGTGACTTATCAATTGATTTTAGTAATGAACACCAATCTAAGGAGTAGAAAAGGGGGATCAAGAGACAACTAGGAGAAGAAATAAGAAGTTTTGTTGGGGGGAGGAAAAATATAATTCTAAATTAAAATTCATGTAAATAATTTTGGAGATCCTTGGTGAGAGAGTGACACATGGGTAGGTGAATAATCAAATTATTGGATTAACAAAAATAATTAACTATGCATGAAATGCCAAGTGTCACCTATGAAGACTCCTATAAAAGAAGGGGCAGACCATGGGAGAAAGAAGTTTTATTTTACCGTATTGTTGGACGGATGAGACTATGTTAGAGTAGTGACTACGAGCTATAGTGAGTTTGGTGAGGTGAAAGACTTAAGAGAGGGGACTCTTGAGCCAAAGAGTGCTCTCCTCTACCGTCTAATACATTTCCTCCATTGTACAACCCCATTGCAGCTCAGGGGTCCACAGGGAAGGAGAGTACTCAAGGAGTAGGCTGGGAGGTCAACTAGTGGGTCACTGCATTCGGATTAAGCACGTCAACATTAACATTTGGAGGCGACCGACAACAAAGGATTGCAAGTAGAGGCAAGTCAATATTGAATCTCGTCTCCTGGTGAACAATACCTATGTTATTATAATGTTATTTTATATGACTTCATTATGACTTTAGTTAATAACATGTAAAACATATGTTATGTGTAATGTAGTGAAATTTATGGATGTTTTATATAAGTGCTTAATATTTTTGAGCTCCCAACGCTAGTTTCTTATGGTTGTATTCTTAGTTTAAAATAAAAAATAAAAAATTATAGGGTTGGTCCTTACACTTGGTATTAGAGCTAAGTTCAACCTTTAAGACCCAGGGCCCCTTAAATTTGAACTATTTCATGATCACGACAATGATAAAATTGCATTAACTGCATAATTGTTCTCTTTTGACTTTAATCCATGAGAGGATATCTGTGATGTAAACCATGATGTGTATTGACACAATTTAAAAGAAAAGAAAAGAAAAGTGTGGGTGATAGAAACTAAAACTCAACCAAAACCAACAAAAAAATTTATAAAGACGTTTGAAATACAACCCATCATAAATTTATAAGACATAAATTTCATCCTTGAAATAGGCTTAGCAAGGAAATAAGAACCAAAATTAGGAGGTTTTCTTGGATGGGAATTTAATCTAATCTAGGTGCCAATACTCGATATAGATTCTTGGGGTCCTATAAATTTTTTAACACATGTACCATGTCTTCTAATCAATGGAGAATGGCCTATAGAACATCGCATAGTTAAGTGATGTTTTTCAATCCCAGTACAATATTTTGATCAAGGGAGAATGAATGATGGTATAGGAGTTAAATAAAGATATTAGTTAGATATGCCTTTTTCTATATATACCTACAATTTTTACTAACTTGCAATAATCTGGTGTGGAAAAGAAACAAAAACCGATCAATTGATTTGGTGGGACTACCCTATTATCTTTAAAAACCAAAAGGGCCATGATTATCCATATTAGGATTTCCACATACTAATTTTCTGAGAACCCAATCGGTTTTATTCCTAACATTAGTATTAGAGTAGGAATCCATGCCAAATACCTTATAATCCTAAATATCATTTTACCAAATCTTACTACACCAAAATAGTGATGATCATTGATACCAAATGGCATCAGTTTCGCCAAAGTCAGCAATGGCAATGATAGAAACGCTAAATGACCTCCATTTTGGAAGAAGAAGAAGAAGAAGAAGAAGAAGAAGAAGGAGGAGGAGGAGGAGGAGGAGGAGGCATACCACCACCTTACTTTGTCGTGAGTTAGCGATCGAAAGCAAAGGCGATTTCAAAAAAGTAAGAAGGAGGAGGAGCTTTTTCTATATATACCTACAATTTTTACTAACTTGCAATAATCTGGTGTGGAAAAGAAACAAAAACCGATCAATTGATTTGGTGGGACTACCCTATTATCTTTAAAAACCAAAAGGGCCATGATTATCCATATCAGGATTTCCACATACTAATTTTCTGAGAACCCAATCAGTTTTATTCCTAACATTAGCATTAAAGTAGGAATCCATGCCAAATACCTTATAATCCTAAATATCATTTTAACAAATCTTACTACACCAAAATAGTGATGATCATTGATACCAAATGGCATCAGTTTCACCAAAGTCAGCAATGGCAATGATAGAAACGCTAAATGACCTCCATTTTGGGAGGAGGAGGAGGAGGAGGCGGCGGCGGCGGCGGCATACCACCACCTTACTTTGTCGTGAGTTAGCAATCGAAAGCAAAGGTGATTTCAAAAAAGTAAGAAAAAGAAAGAGGAAGAGGACGAGGAGGAGGCACGGCGATTTCAAAAAAGTCCACTCCCTCTCTTAGCTGTTAGTTTAATTGCTCGATTCAGATCCTCTGGGAATAAAGCACATAATCTTTGCCACATTATAGTAGGTAATTAATAAACAAATTGTGGAAGTCCTCAATTCCAGATTTCAATAGCTTGGGTATTTGAGGATAACTCCAGTAGTTTTAAATTACTAGATTTTTGAGATACTACGAACTAGATTGGACCAATGCACTAAAATACATATGGATCAAACATGTGATCCTCAGATCTTTAGTATCTTTACTACGACGCTCTTTAAAATTAAATCCAATGAAATGATTGCTCTTAATTAGATCCACCAAAGGGAACTAATTCCAACCAAAATTAACTCTTGTCCTTAATAAAATCCCAAAACAGGTCATCAAATTTTATAGAAAATTTAACAATTAAAAAGAAAAAAACACGTGACAACATCTGGAATACGCTTTAGATATGTTTATCTTAATATATAGAGGAACAATCTTTACGGCTTTGCGGGTTTTCTGTTGGGTACAACGAAATTGAAATGGGTGTTATATTTTCAGAATAGTAAACCGAGTGGTATATAATTACTGCATTTCACTTTTTCCATTTTTGAATTATTATTTAAAAATATAGAAAAGTTTAAATTTGTATTAGCATAAAATTAAATGGTATTAATTTTTCAGATTCGTTTGGAAGATTTTGTTTCTTTCTTTTGTTTTGCTGTGTGGACAAGAATTTATTCTCTCCACTGAGTTTTAAGAGTTTAAATATTTTTGAGAATAATGAGTTTAAATATTTTTGAGAATAATAACCTTATATTCATAATTACTTCATATTTTCATAATCTTATCCAATAAATTTTACTCAAAATTTATCTTTGAAGAAAATAAAAATAAAAAAATAAAACATGAAATTATTAGACTGGGGCTTCCCTTTAATACAACTATGTAAACAACTTTACAACTCTCTGCAGCTGAGGACCATGAACCTCTTTCTTCTCATCTTTGTAACTCGCTTCTTTCTGGCCTCCATATCTCTCCATCATCTGATTCATGTAATGATGCATTATTTCCAACCTTATTAAATAATGAATCTTGACTATTTCACTATATTATTAATGTACATTATATTTTAAGTTGAGAAGGAATAAAGTTATACTTGAGAAAGAATGAAATGAAATGACTATTTAATTTAGTTATTATACGGGTAGAAAGATGAAGTTAAAATTATTTAAATTAATTCTAAATGTAAAATTTATTTGTACCATAAATACTATTTTTAATAATTAATTAAATTATTTTGTAATATTGAATGGTTTAAAAAATAATATTTGAATTAAGTTGTGTTAATGAAATAAATCAAATTATTTTACATTATTTCCATTAATGCTTTCAATAATTTATTTGTATCATGTAATAATTACTATAAATGTAATTGTTATATTAAATTTCTCTAAGTAGGATTTAAAGAAAACAAACAGTTCTCATGAATATGGTTGAATGGATGATTTTTTTTTTTGCATAAATAATGGTGGACAATAACTATCGTAAATATGCTTCTTTACCTGAATATAAATAATATCTCAAATAGCTCTAGTTTAACATTCTTAGAATCATTACATTCTTTTAATGGTTTAGTTAATTTTTCCATATAAATAATGGAATTTATTATTATATATTATTTAATTATTAATACTTGTTCCTAGATATCTTATATACTAAGGCATAACATTGTGTCATACCATATACTTTTAGCTATATAAGCACTTAAATATAAATAATCATTAATGTAATTCCAAATTAATTATGGTCTCGAATGGGTATCCCTATTATACATGCATGTAATATAATAATTACCCTATTCTAGTGGTATGCTATATAACAAAATAATTACCTACGCTTATTATTAATATTATGGTTTTTGGTATTTCCAATATTAAAATCATAAAACATTAGAAAGGTATTCTCTCTCTCTTTTTATTAAAGACATTCTCAGTTAATGTTATGATAATGCTACCAACCACCTCTACCATTTGCATGACATAATGTAATCTAAGCATACTATTTGAGTAGATTGATGGTATTATTTTGATTAAATCTTATAGGAATGTTTGAAATTGATAGGTGAATTATATAATCAAGAAATTATAAATCCATAAATTGTTCTTTTGGAAGTATATAAACATAACAATAAATTATAGAACCACTGAGGTTGGTTATGATTTTATATGATTTTTATTTATTTATTTTTATCTTATAATGAAAAATCGTGTTAAATTGTGGCAGGATTCATTGGTGAAGCATGGTTAGAAGAGTTACAAGAAGAAGTGGAGCAACTAAAGGGTGCAACATGACACCACCACAACAACCGACTCCTACCACCCCACCCAATAATGGGGAAAACATCACAACACCAGAACAGATACTATCTAGAGAAGTGTTGAACTTAATGAGATCATTCCAACACATGTATGAGGCATTAATAAATCATTTGGAACAGGAGCATGAAGGACCTGCCATACAAAATGAAGTACCCCAAAACACTACAAGAAATGATGTATGTCGAGATTTGAAAAAGGTGAATTTTCCAAAGTTTTAAGGGTCCACGGATTGTCAATCTGCATAGGCATGGTTAGAAAACATGGCTATGTGCTTTACCCTTAGAGATTACACCTCAAACATGAAGGCCAAGATGGGTATATTCTAGCTAGAGGGAAACACACTACTTTGGTGGAAGACATTATTAACCCAATTTGGAATGTATATCTCATAAGTAACTTGGGAACTATTTGAAGAAAAATTTAGAGAACGCTACCTGTCAGAAGAGTTCCTTGAGAGGAAACTAAATGAATTCAATGCATTAAAGCAAGAGAGTCGCTCACTACTAGAGTATGAGGCTCGTTTCATGGAATTCCTCCATTATGCCCCTCACTTAAACACAAAAAAGCTCAAGGTGAAGAAATTTGTGTATGGACTAAATATTAACATTCAAGGCAAGGTTAGAATCTTAATGTCTCGCACCTTGCAGGAGGCAGTTTAGCGGGCAATCATTGCAGAGGAGGAGATCATGAGTAGTGGACCTAGTAAGTCAACAAGGCCCATAGGATCAGGAGTACCAAGTGGAAACAATATGGAACGTAGAAATTTTCAAAGGGGTACTGTGCTCAATCATCAAAAGTGGTCAATAGGAAATCAAAGAACACCATATAGGCATCTAGCTTAGCATTCACATAGGTTACCTCAACAAACTCATCAACCAGCCTAGCCTATGCGACAGCACCAAGTCACACCACCTCAGCACCAATCCCAACAGTTTGGCTCTTTCCAACAGAGTTCTGGGCCAACTCCCAGTTCAGTTGGTAGTAGGAGCCAAGCTACTAAGAGGAGGTGTTGGACTTGTGGAGGTCCCCACTATGAGAGGGATTGCCCTAAAAAGACAAGTAATACAAACTCAACTAAAAAAGCAACTACAGTGGGGGATCTGGGGCAAGCTCATCGCATCTATTCAGCGGTGAACAATCACTAAGTCGAACACCAGCCCACTGTGTTGGAAACCTCGGATAATATTGATGGTATGAGTTTTGCCATTTTAATAGATCCAGGAGCTACTTATTCCTTTATTTCTCTAAATTCATTATCAAGGATTAAACATAAAGCAATTGCACAATATGAATTTAGACATGTAGAAATGGCATGTGGTATGAAAAGAAATGTAGGAAGGATGGTAAAGGATTGTGAGGTGGACCTGGGTGTATGTAAGACCAAGGTATCCTTGTACTCTATGAGTTTAGGAGTCTATGATGTAGTTATAGGAATGGATTAATTGGAAAGACATCAGGCACTCCTAGACTGCAAAGACAAGGTCTACATTTCACAGACGATGACGGCCAAAGAAAATCATCGAGGGGAAAGAACCAAGGGGTGTCCCTGAGGTTCGTCTCCTCCATGCAACTAATGAAATATAGGCGAAAGGGATGCCAAATGTTCTTGGTGGTAGCTCTAAATGATAAGGGTGATTATGAAAAACTTGATAAACATCCAATTCTTGTTGAATTTAAGGATGTATTTCCTGAAGAACTACTTGGGCTACCCCCAGAAAGGGAAATTGATTTCACCATCGACCTTAAACCAAGCACTGAGCCTATTGCAAAGGCACCCTATCATATGTCGGCTCTAGAGCTAAAGGAATTTGAAATCCAATTAAAGGAATTGTTGGAATTGGGCTTCATACAACCTAGCATATATATGTGGGGAGCCCCTGTGATTTTCGTTAAGAAGAAGGATGGGTCTTGGTGACTGTGCATTGACTACCGCCAGTTGAATAAAGTGACGATAAAAATTCAATACCCTCTGCCAAGGATAGATGACTTGTTTGATCAAATGAGGGGGGAAAATGTGTTTTTAAAGATAGATATGAGGTTCATATATCATCAGTTGAGAATCAAGGAAGAAGATATCCCGAAGACAGTCTTTAAGACAAGATTTGGGCATTATGATTTTGTAGTTTTACCCTTTGGACTGACAAATGCCCCAGATGTTTTCATGAGTTTGATGAACGAAATATTTCAGGATTACTTAGACAAGTTTGTAGAAGTCTTTATTGATGACATTTTGATCTACTCATAGACCCCAAAAGAGCATGAAAAACACTTGAGGATAGTTCTACAATGTCTTAGAGAAAACAATTTATACGGGAAGTTGTCAAAGTGTTCCTTTTACCAAACAAAGATTCATGATCTTGGGCACATTATCTCTGGGGATGGTATCACAGTAGACCTGGCAAAGATTGAGGCCATCATGGAATGACCAACACCAACCAATGTTAATGAAATATGAAGTTTCATGGGCATGGCAGGGTATTATCATAGATTTGTCAAAGGCTTTTCGAAGATAGCAAGCCCCATTACCAAGATCCAAATAAATAAAAAGAATTCCATTTGGACTGACAAATGTGAAGAGGCATTCCAAAGGCTAAAGGTGTTATTAACGAAAAAAACAATTTTGAAGGTGCCAGCTATGGAATTAGAATTTTTTGGTTTGCACTGATGCCTCCAAGGAAGGGTTGGGTTGTGTATTGGTGCAAGAAGGAAGATTAATAGCTTACGCATCAAGGAAACTTAGAACCCACAAAGAGAACTATGCAACCCATGATCTATAAATGGCAACAATTTTTTATGCACTAAATATTTGGAGACACTACCTTCTAGGAAGGAATTTTGATCTTAGGACTGACCATTGTGGGCTACAACACATATTCACTCAAGACCACTTAAAAGCAATACAAAGAGGATGGTCTGAGCTAATTAGTGAATATGATTTTGATATTACTTATATAAAAGAAATGGTACATAGGGTGGCTGATTCTTTAAGTAGGAGGCCTAAGATATTTTTAATGATTCCCTTAAAAACAAATTTGAGGGAGAAATTTCTTAACTTACAATTTAAGGACACCTGGTACCAGGAGGTTAGAAAAAGTTTGAGGGAGGATGAAACGAGGGTCCCAAATATGAAGATTACTCCCTTGATAATGATGGGCTACTACGATTTCAGGGAAGGATATATGTGCCACCGAATGAAGATATATGCCAGTTAATCTTGAATGAGGCACATCGCACAATATAGATGGCACACTCTGGTGTTAAGAAGATGAGCGCGGACCTAAAACCACTCTTCTTTTGGAAAGGGATGAAGAAGGACATCATAAACTTGGTAGCAAGATTCTTAGAGTGTCAATGAGTAAAAGCTGAACACAGACTTCCAGTAGGGGTATTGCAACCCCATGAAATACCAAAATCTAAATTGGAAGTTATATCAAGGGACTTCATTGTGGGACTACCAATGACCTCAAGAAGACATGATTCCATATTTGTAATGGTGGACATGTTGACCAAGAGCGCCCATTTCATACCAGTTAAGACTACATATAAGGCACCAGAGATAGCCAGAGTTTTTATTGATGAGATTATGAGATTGCATGGAGTGCATAGGAAGATCATATCAAATAGGGGAGCAATGTTTACATGAATGTTTTGGACTAGTTTCCAAGAAGCCTTGGGAACCCAGTTGAACTTCAGCACTGCTTATCACCCTGAGATAGATGGGTAGACAGAGAGTATTAATCAAATCATCGAGGACATACTACGGATGTATGTGATTGACCAACAAAAAAGATGTGAGGAGTTTCTACCCCTCGTGGAATTTGCTTACAATAATAGCCATTAGGGTTCCATCAAGATGGCACTATTTGAGTTCTTGTATGAAAGACCTTGCAAAACACTTCTTAGTTGGTGTCAACTAGAGGATCGAGTATTAATAGGACCAGAAGTGGTGCAAGAGATGGAAGAACAAATGACTATGATTAGGGGGAGGCTAAAAGAAGCACAAGATCGACAAAAGAGCTATGCTGATGCTCATTGGGTAGACTGAAGCTATGAAGTGGGAGAAAGGGTGTTCTTGAGAGTAAGGCCCCAAAAAATCTCTATAAGATTTGGAAAGGGAGAAAAATTGTCTCCACGGTTTGTGGGACCTTTTGAAATATTAGAAAGGAAAGGGCCAGTGGTATAAAGGCTTGCCATACCCCCATCTTTAGCGCATAAGCATGATGTGTTTCATGTTTCTGTTTTGCGTCATTATATTTCAGATCCTTCGCATGTTATTGAATTTTGTCATTTGTAGGTTTCAGACGAGGCAATGGTAGTGGCTGAACTATTTCGCTTACTAGACCAATGAACTTTGCGGCTTAGATGATGGTTAGTGGACCAGGTTAAGGTCCAATGGGACAATTATAGTTCCATTTTAGCCACTTGGGAGGACACCGAGGAGATAAGTCACTGTTTTCCTTAAATATTCCAAGGACTTCGAGATGAAGTTTATTATTAAGAGGGTGTGTGTGTAGTGCCCCGCTATAATTGAATGGTAGTGATATGACATTAACATTTATTTAGCCATAAGATCCTCACTTTATTCTTAAATGAGGACCTCAAGTTGAGGATCCAAACACATGAATCCATTATTAGTGGTTGTGATGTTTATGTATGCTCTCCATTGATATTATGATGATGATAGTATTAATATGTATGTTCTCTATTGGTATTGTGATGATTGTAGCATTAATGGTTATACATGTTCTCTATTGACATTATGATGACTGTAGCATAAATGGTTATGTTTGTTCTCTATTGAAATTATGACGATAATAGTAGTAAAGGATATGTATGCTCTCTATTAATATCATGACGATGATAGCTTTGATGGATAGGTATGTTTTCTATTGATGTTATTATGTTAATATCTTTGATGGATATGTATGTTCCATTCATGTTATGATGATGATAGTCATGATGGATGTGTCCCCTATGTTAGCTACTTACATTAGTTCTAGTTCACAATGAACAATGATGCGAATGGTTCGGTGATGTTGATGATGCTATTATGGAAATGACTAACAATGAGAAACTTTGTTACTAATGATTATTGAGTATGACAGGAAACCACCAGAGGCACTCACATATGATGAGTTGACAACAACTGATTTGATGAAAATTAATATTTTGTCTTTGGAATTCTAAGTCAATTATGAAACTTGCTATATATGTATATATATATTCTGATGATATGTTAGTGGTTGCCAGCACATATTAGTTGCTTGGATGAATGAATCACATATGGGTGATGGGGTTGTACAATTGGATGGAACTGCATGGGACAGCTGGGACAATGTCCCTGAACACACCCACTAGCACTCCCAATGTGACTTGGGATGTGTTTCCGCCTCAGAATTCTGCCACCGAAACATGGGGGATAACCACCCGGTCCAAACCTTAAGACAAATCCTTTTCCGTTTAAAGTGGTGGCTATAACTGGGGATAATGGGACCAGTTTCCCATTGTGGATTTTAATATGAGAGTGGGTGGTTTATGAGTTCCTTACGATAGAATAATGATAATCTAAGTGATCTATTCTAAAATGCAATTCCTCTAACTAACTTATTCTAATATAAACCCGGGTGTTCTTGTGTGATATGTGATCTACAAGGATATCTATTTAGTATGTGATAATAAAGATTGAGCACAACTAAACAAAGATGATAATGTAAAAGATAATTCCTTTGAATAAATATTTAGTAAAAGGAATTTATAAAATATATTGCTATATGATGAGTTATATATGAAAATCACATCTTTAGATACGCATCATAAAAAGTGCAATTAACTCTTAACATAAATAATAAATCTCACATATAATCCATGAAAGTAAAGTTTTGCCACTAATGAATGTAAACAAAAACAATCATACACGATAATAGTACCATATGTACGAAGTCCTGCTCATTTGACAAATGACATAGACACACTTCTTTCTTCAAATCAAATTGTCTCCCAAGAATACAAAATTGCATCAACAAAGGAATGCAGTCTGATATCTAAAAGAAATGATCATGTTCCATCATTTCACCAAAGCATTCACATACTTACAATAATGTATTCTTTGCAAATGTTTTTGCTAAAATTTTGGACCCTTCTCTAAATGCATGAGAAGGGTATAAATACTATAACTAAAAGTGTAAAAATAGATTATACAAAATTTGAGGAGGTTTCAAACAACCTGCCTCCTAACCAGGTAACTAACTCCAAAAATAAACAGAGCCTAAATAAACAAAACTAAGAGGATGACTTGCTATCTGCCAGCTTGTCCTTTAAGTTGAAAATATCGGTCGTTGGTTGAATTTGAGGAGGTGGCCTGAAATGAGTCCTGAGCTATCCGGTGAAGATCACATCGATGAGTGGTGGCAACATCCTTTGAGTCGTGTGAAGGGAACAGTTGAGGGTAATAATTTGGCTATGTGGCTTAACCAAATACTGCCAATACAACTCCCAGTTGGTCGTAGTCAGTTTTGCAGTTGCCTCTCTCTGAATCCCTGCCTTCTCTTGCCAGTCTTTATACAGAGCAGTTAAATCAGGCATTTCTTTTGTATTTCCTTCCTTGATGAGATTGGTGGCGAAGAGGATGTGGTTCACTGCTTTAACGATGTTCTTTGATCCTCCCACTGCTCTTGCAATTGTTGGTTTATTCTGTTTGATTCTGGCATCCCAATCTATAAAGAGAATGTCCATATGAGTTTCTTCAATCTCGAGAAGATTGGTATTCTTTCCATCTTTTGTTTCCTTCTACTCAATGAACTCAGAGATTCTGGTGTTTAAATCATTAAATTCCATTCTCTTATCAATTTCCTTGTCTGTTAGCTGGTCACTAGTAGTCAGATAGGGAGTAATATGCGACATATTTTGGCAAAAATACTATTGCTATCTCACCAAAAGGGAATTTAATTCCAAGGCCTCTTTTATGAACTCCTATGTAGTGGGAACATCCTTGTATCTTTCCATGGATTTCTGCATTTCTTGGAGTTGCATGTTTTTAGCTGATATATTGGCTTCATGGCTAATTTTCAAAACCTCCATGTCTTGCTGTAATTTCTTTATTTGCTCCACCACCTGCCTGTTTACGCTTGCTTTGTCTACCTCGAGCTCTTGTCCATGCTGTGCAATTCTCTCCTCTTTATCCCTTAGTAGAGTAGAGACCTCAGTGACCTTGTCCATAGTGGCTGATGCATATGCTCCTGTGAACTATGATAGTTTAGTCAAGTTCTCAGCCGAACTGAAAGGAATGTATTTCTAGACCACGTCCATGGGCTTGTTTCTAGGTGGGAATTCAAGTGCATTTATCCTTCTCCTTTTCCTCTGCCTTTGAACTATAACCTTGTGGAGAGGGCTATAGAACACATCAAGTGGGGGTATTTCAGTCACTTTGAGAACAATCTCCGATGTGGGTAGAGTAGGGATGATTTTAGTATGCTGGGGCATTATTGCTTGTTCCTCCATATGTGTAGATTATTTGTCGACTGACTTGGGCTCTGTATCCTTTTGAACATGTGGAGGAGTTTTGAATTACTTTGTTTTTTGGGCATTTGAGGCTTTGGGAGTGCCTTGTAATTTTTGATTAAAATGATCCCACTCCTGCTCCAAACTACCTCCTTTGGTTTCTGAACCAATTTTCCTAGCCGGGGTTCTTATCACTTGCTTCTCATCCGACTTTCAGCTGGACTCAACTGTGTTGTCAGCATCTTGGGACTTCCCTGTGTCTGGTGTCTTCTTACTGTTTGCCTGAGAGCCTATTTGAGAGCTAGGGCCTGCACTATAAATAATGATGCTTGGAGTAGTCTTATTCTTGGGTTTTAATAGATGCATTGACATCTCCCGGAGCCTCCCCTCTCTAAATTCCTAAAATATTTGAAAATATTCAGGTTTCAGATTTTCTTTTACCCATTCAAACACTTGTTCAAAGGATATGGTTGACTGTAACAAATCCTGAAAATGATTATCATCATGATTGTATGGCTTGAATTTAACTCCAGTAGTGACATTGTATGCCACTTTATTTGGATCAAACTGCCTTTTGGGCAATGTATGAAGCTTGAGGGCTTCCATATGTGCTGATTCCTTAGTGGCATGAACAAACTTGTCTAAAGCAAAAGAATTGCATTTGATCAGGAAAATGGTCTATAGTGACTTCTTGCCATCTTTTAGAACTTTAGTGAGGCCCTTTCCCACAATTTGGTAGGAAATTTCTCTCACTAATAACTTATCAAAAACATATAGAGGAAGGACGTGTGGATCAGTTGTGCTCCCAAAAACCCTAATGTAGGTGAACCATTCTTCAATAAAATACTTTCCAACAGTAAGCAGGTATGCTGCAGCATCTTGGGAGAACCTAGGGTTTTTTTTATTGAAAATCATTTGATGTAGGGACAACACAACAAAATGGAATATCTTATAGAAGTAAGGTATGTAATGTGACTCCCATATCTATTTATCACTGAGATGGATTGGGTAAGGATCTTGTAAGGTCCATTTCCAACCCATGCTTGGAAATGTTGTACAAAAAAAGATAGCATCCATAATGTAGGCACTAAAATAGAAGGGAGGGAGGTTATCTGAGAAGGAGACTTTCTTCTGTCGATATTCAGTCATGGTGGTGGCAACGTTGAGAGATAGGATGGAATGCCAATTCATGATATGGAATTTACACATACATCAATCAGAGGAATCCATTAAATTGAAAACTTAGTATTATTGGGTAGCCCATACAATCTACATAACATGGTTGTTGCATACTTGTAGGGGGTTTTCCAAAGAAGTTATAGCATACATATCCTATTTTTCATACTTGAATTTGTTGTCCAACACCATCCAACACTGAATTAGCTTGAAGGGGTCTCGATTTATATTTGTGAAATTAGCCACAAATGTACTGTCATAGATATCTAGGGATCAGGTATGTGGTACATGTTCTTCAGATCCTTTACTTTAAATGACCCAATGAGCTCCATATTTGAATTCTTGAATTGCCTATCTTAAATTATAAGGTTTTCAATCACCCACTGGATCATATCTGTATAAGGGAGTATTTTAGCCCTTGCTCCTATCCTATGAAGGAATGAACATGAAGCATCTCTACATTGGAGTTCTGAAGGCCTTTTGGAATCAACTGTTGCTCTCATAACAGTGATTTTAGGATTCTCATCCTCCAGCCTATTGTAAATTACTTCCCAAGTTGTCGCGCCTCCAGCATTGTCACAAATCGTATTAGCAAAGATAGGAGCCATCTCTGTAAACTCAGCCTCAATAATGGTCTGTTTGTTGTGTTTTTGTATCACCTTTCTAAGGGACATGCCTTTTGTCGCTTTCCTGAGATAGACAAGATATATCAGTGCAGATAATATCTAGCAATTAAGATTGAAAACTTCTGTTAAATGACATTGGATCATGAGAAAGGTTTTAATGAGATACTCGATTATAACTACCCATAACCAGGAAAATGATTATCCTTCCTCGGGCCACTAAATATTTAATAACATGTCAACTCGTTTGTTTTAGAATTTAAAAAGTAATTATTCCACATGTTTTGCTAGACTTAATTGCGCATCGCGGTCTTAAAAAGGATGCAGTATAGCGTTACCAGATATTTTAAGCGAAACATGATTGTGAGATCGCAATATCGCATTTTGCAAATCATTTGTGGTTGTTCTAATAGCATGGTCAAGTTTTTTGTGAACTATGTGAAGTGCGAAATGCGATTGCGAAATGACCAAGTGATGTCATCGCAGCAGGAGGCCTTATCGCATATCGCATTTTTGTGATGGTTTTTAACCTGGTCATGCAGAAAAGTGCGAATTGTGAATGCGATATGGATTTCATCCTTAGTTTTTGCAAGGTTTTGTTCAGAATTTTCTTAGAGTTAGGGCTTTATTATAGTAAGCATAAATTTTTTAAAAGTGTCCCCATTTATAATTCTAAGCGTAGCTATTTTTATTTATAAATGGGGGGTTGTTTCGTAGTACAACAATTGACGATTCACTTGGGAGAACTAGTTATCTCTGAGTAATTTTTCTGAAATTTCTAAAAACTTTCAAAGTAATTAGGGTTATAAGAATAATTATTACATGATTTATAAGGTAAACAAAGTGTCCCTGGAATCATCATTACTTGCTCATCTTATTTACTTAATTAGTTTACTTTTCTAATGATAGAAGTATAAAGATTTGCATTAACCAATAAAGTTTAAAGAAATATAGTAGGTGTCTTTTGTAGATTAGTTTTTTGTAGTTTACTCATTCATCACAAATAGAGCCTCTACTACTAGCAGGTGTTCATTGCCTTGATAGGGTTACCTTTTAAACAACAATGATTCATTATCCCATCTGTATGAATTTTCAAATTTCAAAATGATATTCACTTGGATTGAATGTCACTTGGACGTTGTCCTCTTTTTCCTTTTTTAAATGTAATTTTTTTCTTTCTTGTTTTCTTAAAAGACACTATCTAGGCATGGTAACCTACAAATGACAATGCCATTCACTGGTTGCAACTAAACTATACAAGCTGGCTCTTGATGAGACCCCTTGTCTTCTAATCAAGGAGACCATTAGCTATTACCCTGTTTGGTATGCAATATTGGTAATATTAGTTTAATCACTTCCCTATGAACATGGTAAACAAGCTCGTAATGAGACTTTTCATCTTTTAATTTTTTTATATTTTAGAATTACACTCTGAAAAAGGAAAATTTTAATATATGGGGTAGATCATTGGCTCTTTTGAGAGTTTTGGGTGATAATGATAGAGTTTTAAAGATGTTGATCTGCAAAAATCTTTACTAGTTTAAAGATTCTTTTCTTGACTGATAACAAAACCTTCATATTCTATAAAGATAAGAGTTTGTTTGTAAAATATATTTTTTAAGCAAGATTAGGTTTTTCTAAAGAAATCAAGTTCTTTTTAGCACTCATATGTGCTAATTATTCCTTTTAACTCTTACTTTCTTATAAAAGCGAGAAAACATAAATGTTACCAAATATTTTATTTTGAAAAGCCAAAAGTAAATACTATGTGACCATTATTTCCCTAGAAAGAAATATGTTACAAAATTGGAAGGGGCTACATCTTAGGAGAAGTATTTTTTCAAAATTTTCCCATTGACGGGCAAAGAATCCTTTTTACCTGACAAGTCTTGTAGAAGAAATGTTGATTGTCCAATTTTTTCAATGATTTGAAAAGGGCCAAGCCATAGTCTTTGGAATTTGGTATGTCTACCCTTTTCCTCATGTGCTTTGTCCCATTTTAGAACTAAGTCACCTACTTCAAGATTTTTATGACTGGCAGAAGTTGTATCAAAAGAAGATTTTACTAATTGTTGATGATGGAATGGGTTGCTTTAGCCTTTTCTCTTTCTTCTTCGAGCTTGAGGATTTGAAATTGTCTACCCTGGAGAGAATATGAAGGGATTTCATTAATAAATTGCACTAGGGAAAGAGATGGGATTGCTACATCCTACGTTTGTGGGAAGAACAACTTCTTTTCCATAAACTAAAGAAAAAGGAGAAGAACAATAGAGGCTTTCTGAGTAATCCTGTCTACCCATAGAGAAAATGTTAATGCTTTATGCCGATTCTTGTGATTTTGATCAATAGTTATTTTGATAATTCTAATGAGGTTCTTGTTTGTTGGTTATGATAATCCATTACCTTGAGGATAATAATTGATTGAATATTTCAACTTGAAACCTTGTTTAAGAGCAAATTCTACCATTGTATTTCCAGAAAAGTAAGATGCATTGTCAAACATTAAAGCTGAGGGTAGGCCAAACATGGTAATTATGTACTGATCAATGAAGTATGTGATATTTTCTGTATTAGCTATCTTTAATGGGACAACTTCTACCCACTTAGTAAAGTAATCAATAGCTATAAGGATGTATTTGTGCTATTTGGAAGAGTTAGGAATGATCTCACCAATTATGTCTAATCCCCATTGTTTGAATGGTTGTTGGATGTTAATTGGCTGTAAAGGGAATGTTGGTCTTCTTTCTCTTCCAGCTGTGGTTTGACAGTTTTTGCACTTCCTTGCATATTCATGTGCATATTTAAATACTGTTGGCCAATAATGCCCTGCATGTAGGATTTTGTGGGTCGTGGTATTTCTCCAAAATGTCCTTCAGTTGGTCCATCATGTAATTCCTGCATGACCTTTTCGGCTTCAGGTTTCTCTAGGCATCTCAACAATACTGAATCATAATTCTTCCTAAACAATACATCATTGACTAGCTCATACTGATTTGATTTCAATATTAAAGCTCTCTTTGTTTTATAATTAAGATGCATAGGAGCATATCCATTTTTTAGATAAAATTTCAAATCAACATATTGAGATTGGGTCTCATTGAGGATTACCTATGATATTTGTACTTCATTACCTTGCTCTTCTTCTGATGGTAACTAGGAAACTCCTGTTAACATCCTGCAAAAACTTTGGCCCCTGATAATTTTAGCTGGCCAGATTTCTAGATCATATTCTTGGAGTGCAGTTACCCAATTAGCTCATTTCTCCCCTACTTCTCTTTGGATCAATAGTAGTCTTACTGTAGGGTAGGGTACAATTATCTTTGTATGGATTTTAAGAAGAAAATGTATGAAATGTTTCAGAGTTTTAAAAACAGAAAATGCTTGTTTCTCTACAGTTGAATAATTTAATTCGGTGCCTTGTAAGTTAGAACTGAAAAAGGAGATTGGTGCCTCAATATTTTCATCGTTTAGCTGTGTAAAAATTGCTGCATATGATGTATCAGATGAGAAAGTATATAATACAAAAGGTTTGAGAAAGTACGGGGTTGTTAATGAGGGAGCATCAATAATAGTTTTTCTTATCAACTCAAATGACTCTCTTTTATCCTTGTTCCATCTGAAAAATGCATTTTTTCTTATCATTGCTTGAAGAGGTAGAACAATTTGTGAAAAATATGGGACAAATCTTTTTACAAAATTTCTTTGGCCTAGGAATGATTGCATATTTTTCTTGTTGTGTGGGAGGGGAATCTTTTCAATCTCTTGGACTCTATTAGGATCAATGTAAATTCCTTTCTTAGATACTATAAACCTAAGAAGTTTGCCTTCTGGTAAAGAAAAGTAAGATTTCTTGGGATTTAAGGAAATGCCGTATTTCTTACATCTTTCAAAAATGTGGTTTACGTCAGCTAAATGATTGTCCCTATCCTTGGAATAGACTGTGATGTCATCCAAGTCAATAATCACCGATTTATTGATTAGACCTCTGAAAGCAATGTCCATAACACGTTGAAATGTGGCACTGACATTAATGAGTCTGAAAGGCATCTTCTGATAGGTATATGTTCCCCACTTGGTCCTTAATGTTGTCTTTAATCTTTCATCTGGATGGACAAGTATTTGATTATATCCTGAGAATCCATCTAGAAAGGACATTAATTCAGAACCTGCTACTGATTGTAAAATCTATTCCATGGTGGGAAAGGGAAAATTATCTTTCTGGCAAGCTTGATTCAGGTTTCTAAATTCGATATAACTTCTAATATATCCATTATTTTTCCTTACAAGTAATATATTTGATACCCATTTAGAATGTCTAACAGGAAAGATTATTTTGGCTTTCAGAAGCTTGTTCAATTCAGATTGAATTTGACTTTCAAGGTTGGGGTGAATTTTGCAAAGCTTCTGTTGAACTAGCTTTTCATTTGAAGTCATGTGTTGAATTATAGAGGCATCATAAGTTTTGAGATTTGCATAATCCCAAGAAAATACGCCTTTATATGTCTTCAAAAACCTGATGAATGATATTCTTTCTTCAGATGATAGGCCTAGACGTAGGTTGATATTTTGAGGTTTTTTGTTTGACCCTAGGCTTACTACTTCAAATATCAAAGTATAACTTTGAGTTTTGGAGTTAGTAATTTTCTTAAATATATCTTTTAGATAATAAAGATCTTCCATTTTAACCACAAACTTTAGGATTGGGTTATGATCGGGATTAAGCTTGATTTCTAGATCATGCTCATGTTCATCTATGATCTGTTCTTCATACGATCCCTCTGATGTAAGGAAATTAACTATATCCACATCGTTGTTGAATACTCTCCAATTTGTTACCATTGTTGGGGATTTTATGGACTAAATATTAATTCTATTGAAAATATGTCTCAACTAAAATCTTCTAAGGGTATAAGCTTGGATGCCACATTTGCAAGTAAGTCAGCACTTGCGTTTTGTAATCCAGGGACTGAATATATGTTGAAAGCAGAAAAATGAGACGTCAATTTCTAAGCTAAAGATTGATAGTGTTTAAGGTGCACAGAGACACAATGAATTTTGTTTCTCACCTGTTTCACAATTATCTCTGAATCACCGTATACTTGTAGGTATTTGACACTAAGATTGATGGCTTTATACAATCCTTGGATTAGTGCTTCATATTCAACGACATTATTAGTGAACTGGAATTCAAGTCTGTAGGCTAGCATGGTTTTCTCTCCTTGTGGATTGATCAAAATGCATCCTGCACTTGCGCCATCCTCTAATTTAGAACCGTCAAAATAGAGAGTCCAGAAAGGAGAGGTATGAGAAACTCTATCTACTAAATTTAGACATTTGGAAGGATCTGTTTGTGAAAAAATTTCAATTTGAGAGACTACAACATTATCTAAAAAAGGAGACCTCTGATCATTAAAGGATCCGAGAGAGGAATCGAATGAGCAATTTCCAGTGATATCATTTGTGAAAGCAACATGTTTCTTGCTTCCCACGAGGTCGGTAATCATATATTTCATGAATTTCTCTCGGTCTACCCTAATTTGGTTAGGCTTACCATTGTATGGAAACCACATGTGAGACCAATCGGTAGCGAAATAACCATGCAACTTTTCAGACCAGTCTCTACTGAGAATTAAACCATAAAATTCAGGGATATCGGCTCCAAAATATCAATTATTTGGGAAACTTTTGGATTAGAAGAAAGCCTAATTGAAACTGAGGCTATGTCTCCAAGGGCTTCAACTTTTGTCCTATCTAGCTGAACTATGTGCACTGCAGATTTTTGAGGTGTAATGTTCAATTTGGTACACACAGCCCTTGGCATTATATTTAAGGAGGCTCCTGAATCAACAAGGCAATTGTGAACATTCCTATTAAAAATTTCATAAGTGAGCGTAAATGGAGGAACATGAGAAATATAATTATCACCAATCAGAACTAGATCTAAAGGATCTACCTTGTTTGAGGATGAGGGAGGTTTTCCCATATTCTAGGTAGCTTGAGTAACTACAACATATGGCAGAGGGGATACTGGAAGTGCTTTCAATTCTCTTAATAAAATATTCTGCTGTTTTTTGATTTTAGTGAGCTCATTCAACGAGATGTTAGTTTTAGTCTTTTTCATGTTGTCCACTATATTGTATTCGACCATATCAGAGATTACCAATGTTTTTGAGACATTTGGGGAATCTGGAGGGATAGGATCAGTTTGGCTAGTCTTAGATTTCTTAGATATTGTTTTCTCCTTTGCAGGAGTAGCAACTTTCTGCTTGTGATTTGTGATAGACATGTCAGGAGAATTCTTATTTCTGGTAGTCACTGGCATTAATTGTGCCTCTTCTTCAGTTGGGAGAATAAAATCACAAATCCTATTTAGTTCAATCTCTTCTTCCTCTTCATTTGGCGAATCTTGTTCTACCTCTTGGTAAGATTCAGCATTTGAAATGGTGTTTGGGGGTTGTGACGTAGAAGAAGGGTTCCTTTTGAATAATTGAAAAGGTTTCTTAAGAGCAGAGGATTCTGCAACTTGTTTTTTAATTTCAACCATTTCGTTGGACATTGTCTTTAATATTTTCTGAAGACCTTCAAGATCGAAAGGGTCTTTTGAAGCCTTCTCCTTCGAGTCACCCTTACATGTCACTTTTTTGGTTTTCCTCTCGTCTGTTTGTGATCTCTTTTACAAAGCTATGGTTCGTCTTTCTATAGACAGGGATTCTTTCATGTTTTCTACAAGGGTAGCCATATTGGCTTTATCTACAAAAATTGCAATATTAGAAGGCAGAGATGATATATACCATTCTATTTGTACATCTACAATAGGTTTAGAGGTAGTTGGGATTTTGTTTAGAAATTTGTTAAATCTGGAGTTGAAATATTTGATCTTTTCATTTGGATTAGCTTTTAAATTATAAAATCATTGATCAAGGATGCTAGGGTCCTATCATCACCAAATTTTGCAAGAAACACTTCTTGAAAAGTATCCCAGTCTCTAATTGAACTTGCTGGGAGGGAAAAGTACCAAGACTTAGTAGATCCTTGGAAAGTATAAGGAAACAATCTAATCACAACATCTTCATGTGCAACCCCATTGTGATTCATGGCTAACATAAAATTATTTAGATGTTCTTCGGTCGGGAGAGCATCGTCAGGATTGTACTTAGGCAACCATTTTTTTGGGTTTGTTGGCAGTGCATTTGGCTTTGTAACTAGAACAACACCAGGATTTGTCTAAGGTTGATTGGATATAACTCGAGTTGGGGATTGGGAAATTGGGAAGGTTGTTCAAGAAGTAGGTATAGATGGCAAAGAACTTACTACTGGATTAGTACTGATAATTGTAGTACTAATTAGAGAAGTGGATGTTTGAGAAGTTGTGGATTGGATAGAAGTGGATGGAGGTGTAAATGGATGGGAAGGTGATGTGATCTCGCTAGTATTTGATTTAGATGATGATGAAGTGACTTTCCTACATCGTGGAGGAATGGGGAACTCGAATGAGGTAACCCCAAGTCTCTCACTTTACAGTCTAGTCAATATGCCAATTTGTTGTAATAAGGAGGTAACACTCTCTTTAGATAGTTCAGGTCTCTGTAGAAATGGATATCTGTTCCAATTGCTGTATCAAAGAATGAACTTCGAGAGAATCAAGAGTGTATTTTAGGGAAGGTGGTCACCTTACTACTTCAGGAGACGAGGGAGATGTTTCTACCACTTTAGACTTCCGATCAGGAGATTCTGAATGAGTTTGAGAAGGTGTAGAAATGGTGTAGGGGTTTTGACTCTTATGAATTCTTTTCGAATGATTTTTAACCTCATCTTCCATTCATAGTTGAATGCCCTCCTTCTAGCGCCAAAATGTTGCAGCCTCAGAATTCTGCTGCCGAAACATGGGGGATAACCACCCGGTCCAGACCTTAACACAACTCCTTTTCTGTTTAAAGTGGTGGCTCTGACTGGGGATAATGGGATCAGTTTCCCAGTGTGGATTTTAATATGAGAGTGGGTGGTTTATGAGTGCCTTGTGATAGAATAAAGAGCGCTCATTGGGTCATTCAGATTGAACACAACTAAACAGAGATGATAACATAAAAGATAATTCCTTTGACTAAATAGTTAGTCAAATAAATTTATAAAATATATCGCATATATGATGAGTTACATATGAAAATCACAACTTTAGATAGACATCATACAAAAGTGCAATTAACACTTAACAAAATAATAAATCTCACATATAATCCATGAAAGTAAAGTTTTTCCACTAATGAAATGTGAATAGAAACAATCATACATGATAGTAGTACCATATGTGTGAAGTCCTACTCATTTGACAAATGACATAGACCAACTTCTTTCTTCAAATCAAATTGTCTCCCAAGAATACAAAAGTGCATCAACAAAGGAAAGTAGTCTGATATCTAAGAGAAACGATCATGTTCCATCATTTCACCAAAGCATTCACAAACTTACAATAGTGCATTCTTTGCAAATGTTTTTCATAAAATTCTGGACCCTTCTCTAAATGCACAAGAAGGATATAAATACTACTCTAACTAAAATTGTAAAAATAAATTATACAAAATTTGAGGAGGTTTCAAACAAACTGCCTTCTAACTAGGTAACTAACTCCAAAAATAAACAGAGCCTAAATAAATGAAACTAGGAGGATGACTTGCTATCTGCCACCTTGTCCTTTAAGTCACAAATATCAGTCATCGGTTGAATTTAAGAAGGTGGCCCGAAATGAGTCCTGAGCTGTCCGGTGAAGATCACATTGATGAGTGGTGGAAACATCATTTGAGTCATGTGAAGGGAACAATTGAGGGTCATAATATGGCTATGTGGCTTAACCGGATACTTCCAATATGACTCCCAGTTGGTCGTAGTCAGTTTCACAATTGCCTCTCTCTGAATCCCCGCCTTCTATTGCCAGTCTTTATACAAAACAGTTAAATCAAGCATTTTTTTTGTATTGCCTTCCTTCATGAGATTGGTGGTGACCAGGATGTGGTTCACTTCTTTGACGATGTTCTTGGATACTCCCACTACTCTTGCAACTGCTAGTTTAGCCTGTTTGATTATGGCATCCCAATCTGTAAAGAGAATGTCCTTATGAGTTTCTTCAATCTTAGGTAGATTGGCCTTCTTTCCATCTTCTGTTTCCTTCCACTCAATGAACTCAGAGATTCTTGTGTTTAAATAATTAAATTCTATTCTCTGGTCGATTTCCTTGTCTGTCAACTGGTCACTAGTAATCAGATAGGGAGTAATATGTGACATCTTTTGGTAAAAATACTCTTGCTATCTCACTAGAAGGGAATTTAATTCCAAAGCCTCCTTATGAACTCCTCAGTAGTGGGAATGTCCTTATATCTTTCCATGGATTGCTGCATTTCTTGGAGTTGCATGTTTTTGGCCGATATATCGGCCTCATGGCGAATTTTCAAAACCTCCATGTCTTGTTGCGATTGCTTTAGTTACTCCACCACTTGTCTGTTTACGTTTTCTTTCTCTACCTCGATCTCTTGTTCGAGCTATGCAATTCTCTCCTATTTCTCCCTTAGAAGAGTAGAGACATCAATGGCCTTGTCCATAGTGGCCGATGCATATGCTCCCGTGAACTGTGATACTTTAGTAAAGTTCTCAGGCAAACTAAAAGGAATGTCTTTCCAGACCGCGTCCATGGGTTCATTTCTAGGTGGGAATTCAGGTGCATCAACCCTTCTCCTTTTCCTCTGCCTTCTAATTATAGCCTTGTGGAGAGGGCTATAGAACACATCAAGTGGAGGTATTTTAGTTAATTTGATAAAAATCTCCGATGTGGGTAGAGCAGGGATGATTTCAGTATGCTGGGAATTTAAGGCTTTGGGAGTGCCTTGTAATTTCTGATTAAACTGATCCCACTCCTGCTCCCAACTACTGCCTTTGGTTTCTGAACCAATTTGTGTAGCTGGGATGCTTATCACTTACTTGTCAGTTGACTTTCTGCTGGTCTCAGCTATGTTGTTGGCATCTTGGGACTTCCCTGTGTTTGGTGTCTTCTTACTTTTTACCTGAGAGTCTATTTGAGAGCTAGGACCTGCACTAACAGTAGTGACGCTTGGAGTAGTCTTATCCTCGAGTTTCAATAGATGCATTGGGATCACCCAGAGCCTCTCCTCTCTGAATTCCTGAAATCTTTGAAAATATTCAGATGTCATATTTTCTTTTGCCCATTCGAATGCTTGGTCGAAGGATACAACTGATTGCAACAAATCCTCAAAATGATTATCATCATGATTGTATGGCTTGAGTTTAACTCCAGTAGTGAAATTGTATGCCACTTTATTTGGATCAAACTTCCTTTTGGGAAATGTATGAAGCCTGAGGGCTTCCATATGTGTGATTCCTTAGTGGCATGAAAAGAATTGGCTAAAGAAAAAGAACCGTATTTGATAGGGAAAATGGGCCATAATGACTTCTTGTCATCTTTTAGAACTTTAGTGAGGCCCTTTCCCACAGTTTGGTAGGCAATTTCTCTCGCTAATAACTAATTAGAAACATATAGAGGAAGGACGTGTGGATCAGTTGTACTACCAAAAACCCTAATGTAGGTGAACCATTCTTCAATAAAATACTTGCCAATAGTAAGTAGGTCTACTATAGCTTCTTGGGAGAACCTAGGGGCTTTTTTATTGAGAATCATTTGATGTAGGGGAAACACAACAACATGGAATATCTTATAGAAGTGAGGTATGTAATGTGACTCCCATATCTTTTTATGACTTAGATGGATTGGGTAAGGATCTTGTAAGGTCCATTTCCAACCCATGGTTGGAAATGTTGTGCAAAAACAGATAACATCCATAATGTAGGCACTAAAACAGAAGGGAGGGAGGTTATTTGAGAAAGCGGCTTTCTTCTGTCAATATTCAGTAATGGTGGTGGCTAGGTTGTCAAATAGGATGGAATGCGAATTCATGATATGTGAATTAACATAGGCATCAATAAGAGGAATCCATTCAATTGAAAACTTTATATTATTGGGTAGCCCGTACAATCTACATAACATGGCTACTGCATAGTTGTAGGGGTTCACCAAAGAAGCTATAGCATACATACCTGATTTGTCATACTTTAATTTGTTGTCCAACACCCTCCAACCCTGAATTAGCTTGAATGGGTATGAATTCTTCTTTGCGAAATTACCCACAAATGTACTATTGTAAATATCCTAGGGATCAAGTTTGTGGTACATTTTCTTCAGATCCTCTGCTCTGAATGACCCAATGAGCGCCATATTTGAATTCTTGAACTACCTATCTTCAATTATAAGGTTTTGAATCACCCACTGGATCATATCTGTATAAGGGAGGATTTTAGCCCTTGCTCCTATCCTCTGAAGGAATGAACATGAAGAATCTCTACATTGGAGTTCTGAAGACCTTTTGGAATCAACTGTTGCTCTTGTAACTGTGATTTTAGGATACTCGTTCTCCAGCCTATTGTATATTACTTCCCAAGCTGTTGCACCTCCCACAACGTCACAAATTGTATCAGCAAAGATAGGAGCCATCTCTGTAAACTCAACTTCAACAATGATCTGTTCGCTGTATTTCTGCATCACCTTTCTAAGGGACATGTCTTTTGTCACTTTCCTAAGATAGACAAGATATATCAGCGTAGACGATATCTAGCAATTAAGATTAAAAACTTATGCGAAATGACTTTGGATCATGAGAAAGGTTTTAATGAGATACTCGATTATAACTACCCATAACCAGGAAAATGATTATCCTTCCTCGGGTTGCTAAATATTTAATAACCTGTTAACTCGTTTGTTTTAGCATTTAAAACGTAATTATTTCACACATTTTTTGGACTTAATTGCGCATCATGGTCTTAAAAAGGATACAATATAGTGTTACCAGATATTTTAAGCGAAATGCGATTGTAAGATTCCAATATCACATTTCGCAAATCATGTGTGGTTGTTCTTGTTAGAGTCGGTCTAATTATCCCTCCATCAGAGATCAAAGCTTTTTTTTGCATTTCATGTTTTAGGTGTCCCACCAGTTTTCATCAGTTGCATATCGTTAGGCATGTCATAACTCTGCTGGAGTGGTCTGTGTCATTCATTCCCCTCGTGCATATCACTGCTGGTTCAGGATAAGTCATAAAGCTTCACAAGTCATTTTTAGTCATATTTTAAATTTTTAAGTCTAGGTCTAGGGTTTGAGTTAATTTAGTCTTGAAAAGTATTAGAAGACCAGCAGGCCAGAGGGATGTCTTAGATAGATCATCACTTCAATAATTCTCACCATTGTACAGCTGAATAAGGACTTCTCTTCAAAACTCTGTTTTGAAGACAAGTCGCCGCCTCATTTTTGTAAAAATTGTAAAAATTTTCAGTTCTTCAATTGTTCAAGTGCAACCCTGGTCTCCTTTGCTGAAGCATATCAGAGCTATCCCTGCAAAAAATTATCAGAGAAAATCATCATTTCAACCTATTTTATGAAGGAAACCAAAAAGGTCAGAGCCTATTAATTTTGAAAAAGTGTCAACAACCAAACATAAGAAAAATGGGTTTTCATAGAGAAAAAATCAAAATGGATGCTATATCAAGTCATTTCTCCTGATTTGCAACCTATTCCACATTTTGAGAGCTAAGAGTATCATTCAAGGGTGATTTTGCAAGTTTGAGGCAAGTTTGTGAGTATTTAGGTCAGCTCTAGGGTTTGCGCCTACAAATTCACCAAGAAATCGCTCAATTACCTCTCCGCACGCCTAAATTCTCAGGTAGGCCTGCAATCATGACTTGGTTTTGCTTTTGGATGGTGTATATGAAGAAATTAGCTTCTCTTTTTCATGAAAACCAAGTGTACAAAACCCTCCATGTTCATCAAATTGCTATAAGGTTTCAAGTGAAAAGTTTGCTGTAGGGTTAAAAAAAAAAAAAAATTATTGTTGCCAAGGCTTCTTTTTCCCTTGTTTCACATTTCCTATATTCCCCAAACTATTTTTCCCAATTATTCCTTATCAAACTCTTCATCTTGCTCTCTCAAAACCATAAACTCTCCCTTTTCCTATAACCATATGATCCCTACTTTATTTCAAAACCCTAAAACATCTCTATGCCCCTTGTCCCTTCCCTAATTCCCTCATTTTATTTCCATTGTTCCCTTTTCCTTAATGCTTCCCTTTTCTTAACAATTCCCATCATTTATGTCCCCTTGGTTACAATATTTTGATAAAGAGACAAAAATTCAATAGTCAACTTTTGGCACACAGTTTTATATCAGCAAATATATATATTCCAACCACCTTGTTGTTAGAGAACATGTTAGAGACTGAGTCAATATATGAGCAGGATTACGATAGTGACTCTACACCGGAGGTCAATGTGCCTAATGTGCCACAGAGGTATCACAGGGGTGGCAAGAGTGGACAGCATGTGAGGGAGGAACCTACCTCTTTGGCTCAATTGCAAGCTTGCCCGCTTGCAATGGATTGTTTTCGACGCCTAACATGTTACCAATATTGTGAGATGATCTCACAAACTCAGCATCATCGGGAACTGGTCCATCTATTTGTCCTTAACTTACAGGATGGTCATGTGAACCTTGCCGCAGTGGATTTCACTTTGTCACCCGACACTATTTCTCAGGCCACCAGGATACCAAATGTGGGGGAGGAATGAAGTAAACACCAGATGCTGGACAGATATTATTATGAGCCATATGTCAAGCCCGCATATGTCAGACACTTGAGCACGGCCTTTCCTTTCAGATACCTGAAATATGAGTTTGCACCATTGATGAAACTCATCATTCGGTATTTCAGCTGTGAGGGCAAATTCTCACGTCTCTATGCATACCATGTACGTTTGTTGATGCATTTCACACGGGTACGTATGATGAGCATTCCATTTTTCATGTGCCGAAACATAGAGAGGATGGTACCCTTAGTAAAGAGGAAGATCCCGGCACATCAGCACAGGAGCATATATCACTATGCATTGATCAAAATCATAGTGATGCATCAGTTGGCACAACAGGGTATTGCTTGGGAGGATTTCATCTCCCGTGATTTCTTTTACGCGCTACAGCCTCCTCCAGAGATCATCCATGATGAGGGAGGGCCTTCACAGCAGTTTGACATTCATGAGACCGAGCATGTTGATGCTCCAGCATATGTGACATATCAAAAACGCCCCAGGGCCTTATTTGCAGCTGCACGACGAGTACTATCTCCACCCGGGGTGGAAGGGGTCTCGTTGACAACATCAGCAGAGAAAGTATTATCTCCACATCATGTGGAAGGGGTCTCGCTTCCATCTACAACACAGGTACAGAGTCAGGACAGGGGCAAGAGACCCATGGTTGAGGAGGGTCCTTTAGGAGTTCTGGATACCAGTATCATTGTTGTTGATGCTAGTTCGCCCAACTCAGAGCTTAAGGAGATTATCTGAGAGCAAAGGGCCGAGAATGAGTCGCTGCAAAAGAAATTGAAGATGGCTAAATGGGTGATCAACTACTTAGAGCAGCGCAACAAGCAGTTGGAGGATGAGCATGAACTTTATGAGTTGCGCAAGATTCGTGAAGACCGGGAATTGGCTCGTAGGAGACCTGGGGATTTGACACATATTGATCGGGAATCAATGCTCATCCGGGTGAAAACTCACTTGGAAAAGTTGTTGGCAAAGGAAAACAAGGACAAGGACATTCTTCACCACATGAAGACTCACTATTGGGCTCGCATGCATGTTTGCAAAGCGAGAATAAAGGTCCTCAAAAGGCGTTTGAGCAACGCACAAAAACAACACAAAAGGCCTGATCCACTTCAAGTTTTGGCTGAGACTCCACTAGTTGAGCATGATACATGATAGAGGGTCTTCACTCCAATTTTGGGCAAATTTGGAGAAAATTTTCTCGTTTCAAAATTTTTGGCTTGCAAAACAGGTTTTTGGGTTCTATACGTTGCGCTCAGCACGCGACCCACAAGATGGAGAGGTCCAAATCACAGGTGGCTTACATTTTTGGATTTGGCATGATGAAATACACATTCTCATAAATTTCCAAGGAAATTCATCAAGTTTTGGGTGATCAAAAGCTCAAAAAACATCATGAAAATTACCTTTCTGCCACTTTTTGCACCAACAGGAAGTACTTCTGGGAGAATCCACTTTTGGAGGGTCAAATGGAGACCACATTAGAACATTCCACTTGGGTTAGAAAGGAGACATCAAGGCCTTTCCAACAAGCCAACGTGAGCTCAATTTGGATGCCGGGAAGTGCCCCAAAAGTAGCTTCAAAGGCGCGCGGTGCACAGGGCTTAGGCGCGCAGTGCACAGGGTGTTTTGACTCAGTTTTCCTCCTCAGCTCAGCAAATCAAGCCAGTTTCACCTGTTTTGACTTGTGATGGGATTTTTCACCCTCCTTGATGTAATTATTGGATATTTATGTTGTTATG
>APFE030739520.1:239912-308396 GCA_000404065.3 Pinus taeda | reverse complement strand
CCATGAAATTGCTATGCTCTGCCTTTAAATTTGTTTAATCTTTTATGTTTTCTTCAGTTTAAGGAGAATCCTTGAGACCCCTTGCTCTCCTTAGCCCCTCACCAGTCTGATCTACTCATCTCACATACTTTAAAGCATCAAAACAATCACCTATCTTGCCCCAAGTGGACCTCTGCAAAAACTGTGCCTCATCCCCGCACCCAAATTTGCCTTTCCCTTGAATTCAACAAAATTATCAAAACTCAAGTGTAAACTCTTTGTACTTCATACCTAGCCTAAAATCAATCATCAATTTGGTCATCTCGAGCCATTTTGATTATCTTTTGCCGAGTTTGACCCAGAGAGAGCCCTCTCCTGTCCTCGTAGGGCTAGCTACGAGGCTGAGCGTGGGTTGATGTGGCCTTGAGTCTTGCCTTATTTCAGCCTAAGGCAGATTTGAGCGCTAACAGTTCTAATGACATGGTCAAGTTTTTTGTGAATTATGCAAAGTGCAAAATGCAATCGCGAAATGACCAGGTGATGTCATTGCAGCGGGAGGCCTTATCGCATATCACACTTTTGTAATAGTTTTTAACATGGTCATGCAGAAAAGTGAAAATTGTGATTGCGATATGGATTTCATCCTTAGTTAGTTTTTGCAAGGTTTTGCTAGGAATTTTCTTAGAGTTAGGTCTTTATTATCCTAAGCATAAAATTTTTAGAAGGGTCCCCATTTATACTTCTAAGCCTAGCTATTGTTATTTATAAATGGGGGGGGGGGGGTGGTTGTTTTGTAGTACAATAGGATGGAAAGGTTGAAACAACTTCGCCTTGAAGATCACGATGTTGTAGGGGCAAGTCCCAAATTTGGGTCGCTCATGAGGATTTTACTAGGGGGCATGCATCAAGTCAGATTCTTTGATCCCAAACACCATTAGTCTCACTATGGTAGGGAACATAAGAGAGGATAGTGGTCTGCATCATTGCACTTATACTTTCCCTTCGTAGCCATTGTATGCTTGAAGGGAAAGTGGCATGGAACCCTTGGAACCTCAAGGGAATTTCTTGAATGGCATGACCAACTTGGCACCGTTGGCATCACAAATAAATTGTTAGGTGTGGCACCCTTGGAACTTCAAAGGAAGTTGTTGAAGGGAACACCCAACTTGGCACCCTAGGAATTATTAAAAATAAATAAATATAATCAAGATATGAAAACCATGTAAATTCACATCAAGTCGTAATTGATGTTAGAACCAAGGTAATTAAATAAAGAATAAAATTTGTGTTAAGGGGATCATAGGAAGAAATAAAATATTTTACCTTGAAAACTCTACCCTTCCCATGTTGGAAAATATTAGGTAGATAATGTACATAAGTAACTTAATTAGGTAAAAAGGGGAAAGAGCAACATAGATGTAAGTATAAATATTAATCCTATAATAGTTAAACCTAATTAAGAGAAGAGGGTGGTGAATTAAAATAAGATTAATAAATTAAATTTTAGAGAAATTTAGAGAACTTCCACGTGGCGACAACCAACATAAGAATATCCATCTAAGAGGCAAATTGAGTTAAATTAGGGAGTAGTTAGGTGATCAAATATGTGACTTATCAATTGACTTTAGCAATGAACACAATCTAAGGAGTATAAAAGGGGGATCAAGAGACAACTAGGAGAAGAAATAGGAAGTCTTGTTGGGGGGAGGAAAAATATAATTCTAAATTAAAATTTAATAAATAATTTTGGAGATCCTTGGTGAGAGAGTGACACATGGGTGGGTGAATAATCAAACTATTGGATTAACAAAAGTAATTAATTATGCATGAAATTCCAAGTGTCACCTATAAAGACTCTTATAAAATAAGGGGTAGGCCATGGTGAAAGGAATTTTCTTTTACTCTATTGTTGAATGGATGAGACTATGTTAGAGTAGTGACTACGAGCTATAATGAGTTTGGTGAGGTGGAAAACTTTAAAGAGGGGAATCTTGAGCCAAAGAGTGCCCTCTTTTACCAGCTAATACATTTCCTATATTGTACAACCCCATTGCGGCTCAGGGGTCCGCGGGGAAGGAGAATACCCAAGGAGCAGGCTGGGAGGTCAACCGATGGGTCATTGCATTCAAATTAAGGACGCCAACATTCACACTTAGAGGTGACCAACAACAAAGGAGTGCAAGTAGGTGCAAGTCAAGATTGAATCTCGTCTCCTAATGAACGGTACCTATGTTATTATAATGTTCTTTTATATGACTTCATTATGAATTTAGTTAATAACATGTAAAATATATGCTATGTGTAATGCAGTGAAATTCATGGATGTTTTATATAAGTGCTTAATATTTTTGAGTTCCCAATGCTAGTTTCTTATGGTTGTATTCTTAGTTAAAAAAAAACAAAATAAAAATTATAGGATTGGTCCCTACAAGTAGTCTTCATTGGAATGAAGTGAGATGCCTTGATCAACCTATCAATTACAACCATGATGGAGTCATGCCGCTTCAATGTTCTCAGAAAAACTGTAATGAAATCCATGGAATTGACCTCCCATTTCCACTCCAAAATCAAAATAGGTTGTAAACCGGTTGGGTGCTTACACTTAGCTTTCACTAGGCTAACAGCCCATACATATAGCAATAAACCTTGCCACTTCATTATTTAAACATGGCCAATAATAGAAATTATTCACAACTGTCAACATATTATGATATCCCGGGTGATCTGAATATGGATTGACATTGAACTCCCCCAAGATAAGCTTCTTGAGCTCATTGTCATCTGACACATAGACCTTGTGCCTAAATCTCACTAAACCATTTGTCGTGAGATGATAATCCACATTCTGTTCACCTGTACCTTGCTGTAACCTGTGCTTAAGCCGCTGATACCTGTCATCCTACTATCCTGCCTGTAAGATTTGATCTTGTAAATATGTCCCATAAGAGCTCACAATTTCAACATGGTTTCCCTGCACTATCCTACTCAGAGCATCTGCAACCCTGTTCTATTTTCCTTTAATGTATCTAATCTCGAAATAAAAATCATTGAGGGTAGTCAACCATCTAGCTTGCCTAGAAGTTATATGTTAGTAAAATAGATACCACAGTCAACTATAGCCACTCATTAAAATAAATCTCTTGCGAAGAAGATAATTCCTGCACATCTTCAAGGCACGAATAATAGTTGGCAACTCAAAATCATGAGTTACATAGTTCTGTTCATGCTCATTTAGTTTCCTTGACTCATAGTAGACCACCTATCCCTCATACATTAGAACTCCACAAAGTCCTCTCTTGCAAGCATCTGTACATACTAGGAACTCTTTATCTAGATCTGCAATCTTTAGAAGTGGAGCTTTTGTAAGCAACTGCTTCAACTTTTCAAAACCTACTACACATTCCTCTGTCCATTCAAATTTATTTTCTTTCCTCTGTAATGATATAATAGGATATTCAATCTATGAGAAGTACTTGATGAACCACCTGTAGTAACCTACTAACCCCATGAATGACCTGACTTCATCCACATTTCTAGGAGTTACCCATTCCATGATAGGTCTTATATTTTCTGGATCCATTGCTCTAACTTCCTTGGAAACAACATGTCCGAAGTAATGTACCTCTGTATGAAAGAAGCTACATTGACTAAGATTGAAATATAACTGATGCTCTCTCAATAATTTTAACACTGCTTCCAAGTGTTTTGCATGCTCTTCCTCATTCTTAGAATATATCAATATATCATCAATGAATACTATCACAAACTTGTCCATAAAAGGACACAACACAATATTCATCAAACTAATGAAAGTATTTGGAGCATTGGTCAAACTGAAAAGAACTACAACGAACTCATAATGCCCATACCTAGTATGGAAACCAATCTTGTAGATATCCTCTTCTTTGATGCGTACTTGATGATATCTTGATCTCAAATCAATCTTCGAGAACATTGTTGCTCCATTCAACTGATCAAGCAAGTCATCGACCTGCAACAAAGGGTACATGTTCTTGATCGTCACCTTGTTTAGATGTCTATGGCCAATACACAACTTGAAAGTACCATCCTTCTTCTTCACGAACAACATTGGTGCACCCCAAGGCGATACACGTGGCCTAATGTATCCCTTATAAATCATTTCCTTCAACTGCAATTTTAGTTCCACTAACTCTAGAGTGCTCATCCTGTAAGGTGCCTTTGATGTTGGTGTTTCTCATGGTACCAACTCAATAGAAAAGTCCACTTCCTTGTGAGGCAGCAAATCTTAAATATCTGTTGGGAATACATCTTGAAACTACTACAAAACATAGTATCTCTTGAGGATTTCCACATCATCAACAACCTTACCCTTATCACTAGAAATATGGAATTCAAACAATACACACTCCTTCCTACAACTATGCTTAGCCTACATAGTTGTAACCATCCTCAATGATGTAGGCTTCTTCTTTCCCTACAAGATTCTCTTTTCCCAATATCATCCATGCACTTAATAGCCTTTTCATAACAATATACTTTGGTCCCGTGGAGGTATAGCTAATCCATACCCAAAAGCATACTATATGATCCCAATGGAAGCACATTTAGATGTGTCGATGTAGGCATACCTTTCAGCTCAAATTTATAAGCTCTTAGCCAATGATGAACTCTCTTCTTTGTACTTGTAGCCAACTGCACCAACCAAGACTATGCATGCACTTCTTTTCTCAAACCACACTTATCCACTAGGTCATGATTAACATAACTATAATTGAATCCAAGTTCAATCAAAATAGAAACAATTCGATCACAAAACTTACCTTCCATCTCAATAATGGATGCCTGGTGATTTTCCTGCTTGTTGTCCACAACTGCATACATATGAGGAATGCTACGGCCAACATCCCCAAATATCTATGCCTCCTAAGCATTTTATATCTCAGGCCTACCACCATGGTTCAACAAAAATTCCTTATTGCAATGACCTGTTCCACAAATCCATCACTGCCTCTACCATCACCTCTATTATGATTTTCTCCAGGTTGAGACCCATGTCCCTCCTTAGTTGCATTATTCTTCTTATAATGAGCAACATTTTCTTTCTCACTTGCATCCTGAGGTGTTTCCCACTTTGGTGGCCACTTTCCTTTAAATTTCTCATTTCCTTTCAAATCATGCCTAGGCTTAGAATTACGCTTTGATTGCTCATAATAATGCTTTAGTTTCTTGATGGCTTCCTCCAGTGACCGAGGCTCATCAAACTCAATCCACTCTCTATATGTTGTTGCAAAACCCACTCATGAACCTTTGAATATTTGTTTTCTCATCCTTGAGGTAAGTTACATACCTCAACAACTCTAGCAACCTGCTAGTATGCTCATCATCAGCCATAGGACCCATCTGTAGCTCATAAAAATCCTTAGATTTGTCATCGTAATATCTCTCATATAGGTACTTCTTCTTGAAGAGTCTCTCAAACTCATCCAAAATCAACTCTTATTCTCGAATTCCTCTAACATTATTCACATATTCCCACCAAATATTTTCATTCCCTTTAAGGCTGAAGGTAGCTATTTTGGCTTTCATGTTCTCTGAATAGTTATAATCTAAATATTTTCTTCATCATAAGAAACTATGCCTCTACATCTTCTAACTTCTTCATCTCTCTGTCAAATGTAGGAGGCTTTACTTTCTTGAAATCCTTAGTAAAATACTCACTCCTCCTATAAGGATGATGGCGATGATATCTCCTAGAAAATTAACTAAAATTAAACCCATACATACCAGTCCTCCTATTAGGTGTACCCAATGATCTACCACCTTTGACTGTGTCCCCTCTATCCAACATGTATCTTGACTGAGACTTGCTTCCATATGCCCCATTAGTATTATCTTCCTTTTCTTGACTAATCCTGAGCTGTCCCTATCTTTGCAAGTTTGAAAAACTCTGAAGGATGATTGCATTGGCTTCTTCCTACTTTTCCTGAGACGCTGCAAGACTTTCCTGAGCCTCAACCAACCTATCAATGTCTGCCTCGCAAATTATGATCTTTGCCTTCAAACTCCTTAATGTATATGGTGTATCAAGAGAATAATCATGTCCTTGTTGCCCAAATAATCTGTAGGGAGAGTCATGTGAACTGTAGTCCACCATTTTTCTCATCATCTCTGATCCTCTTCTTCCTACAAACATGCCATGTCAGATAAACCAAATAGATACCATAATAAAAATCATACCTCAATGACATTTAGGGGAGGCTATCTCATCTACAAAATTAGTCCATATTAGCACAATACATATATAATCACAATCATATCAATATATTGACATCATGCATGATAATGCCAATTGCCTACCATAACCTCATGCATGACAATCATAACCATGATAATGGATGCATAGCGCCATGCATCTAGCCCATCTGGTCCAAGTGTTTGAACCATGTTCTGATATTAATCTGTAACCACCCCTCCCATATCTACTCTCTTTCACAGACTTGCTAAGGTAAAAATGAGCTGAGGGATAATATGACATGACTTAACATCCTAAGTATAGTGAAGAAAGTGGAATTGACAAACTGAAACTTTACTGACCTTCCTTAGGAGCTACATAGCACCCAAGAGCTAAACACCACTCCAAGTACCATAACCCCGAGTTAACTTTCTTTTTGAGTGATCTAGACTCCCATTCGCTTGGATAACAAGGCAAGCTAGTGATTGTTACCCTCTAGTCACATGGATAACCTTACCTCCCAACAGTTGCAGTTTAGATTTCCTAGTTCTAAGCATGTGACCCCATAATTTGAGCCACTTTTTCAGGGCTAGTATCCAAACCTTTGCCCAGAACTTGATAGAAATTTTCTAGAATGATGAATGACACCAAGACAAATACATTAATGAAAAAATTAGTCAATAACTTGACCTAACCATGCCCAACCATGACAGACATTCTGTCAGATGCATAGTGAAGATGAAATCTATAGGTCATGAATGAATATATGAACATGGATATTTGATACTTATATGAGAATCATCAAGAAGTTCTAATTCCCTCTCACAATAGCTGAAATAATATATATTAGGTCATGAATTCAATAACCATTCATTTAACAGTCAAAACACGATAAGATCCATAACAAGAATCTGTCATGAAACCATGCTTATAACTAGCATATAACCAGATTAATAATAATGATAGAACAACGCCACAACATAACAAGTAAATTTACTTATAAAATACAAGAGGAAAATAACTCTTATTAACTTATGCAAAAGCCAACCAAGTTAGGGACTTCCACATACCACCAGACCATATATTGGGTTGAACCAAATCTTTCTTTCAACCAATCACCCCATGCCATATTATAAGCATGAATGTGGGATCTCATGGGATATACCAATCCATAAACAACTAAAGGAATCCATAGGTTAAACCACTTCCAGCTTCACACTACCATGATCTCACCTAAATCGTTCCCGAGATCACAAAACCAAACCAAGCTTGGATGCTTTAGAATTCCTTAACCGTCCTCTGATGATTTTTCCTGTCTCCACCCACCTATTGAGGGCTTCTTAGAGAAAACCATCTCAACCTCCACTTCTTGGGATTTTCTTGAGGCCACCTCACTCGGATTCAAAACCTTCCAGCAATCCAAAGCTCAACCAAGAATGAATCCCAGCACACCATAACTATTCAAAAATAGCAAGGCAAGGCTGAAACCACTGTCAAACCATGCAAAATCCATGCCAATGATAGAAAATGGACCAAATATACACATGCATATACCATGCATTTGAAATCCAACAAAGAAATCATACATGCAACTCGATACCTACAAGTAATCCCACTGTCGCTGCTTGATCCAACTCTTCCTTGCTTGATCCTTGTTTTCCTTGTCCTTACTTTCCGTTGCTTTCTTTCTCGTCCTAGTGCTATTCTCCTCTCTAAAACCAATTCCAAAACTAAATCGAAAAAAAGGCCCCAAACTGATGCTCTGATGCTTTTTTATATTGATGCCTCTAATTTCTTCATTTTTTCTCTATTTCCTTGAATTTCCTTCGCACATGCAACCTAGGACCTTTCATCTTCCTTTTCTCCTATTTTCCTTTATTTTCATAAATAAATGCTAGATAATGTATTTATTTCTTTTCAAAGCCTTTTACAATTTCCTTAGCCATAATAAACAACAAGTGATTTCCACTAGAATGTTTTTCCCAACATTCAATTTGGAATGTGTCCCATGACCTTGGTCTTATTTTGTCTTTATTAACTTTATTGCATGAAATTTTAATTTGGGGTTGTTACACTCTCTGCCACAGTCAGAATGTTCAAACTATCTCTTAATATTAATGTAACTCAAAGATTAATTCTGAAGTAAACACATGCTTCAAATAAATGCAGAGAGATTGGTACTTCTTCAACGAATTCATGCTCAACACACTCACAAAGACTACACATATTCAGGAAAGATGGAATCCAAGGCAAAAATTCTATGAGAAGGGTGAAAAGGTTTCTCTGTCAATACCAAAGACACAAAAATTTGATACTTCACATCCAGGTTATGCTAGTATGGTCAAACCTAAATGGAAAGTTCATTGGCAAAGAGTAGGCACAGAGACATTACAATATGGATTGTCAGGCATCCTGGGAAATCTAAAGCATAGGAATCTCAGACCAACGCTATTCAAGGAGTAACTCAAATTGAGAACCTGTAAACCTAGGTATGAGGGAGAACACCAATTTTCTATTTCAATACTATGAGTAGAGGTGCAGGACTAACATGCATAGAAAGGCCACAAAAACAAGTGGCTCAAATTAGAGCAAGGCCATATTTCGCCCACAGTGATACCATGTTAAACACGCATGGAATGTGGAAAATAGCTAGGATAAATAATTAGTTTCATTTGTAGTCACAAATATATATATTTACACATTTCCCTGTGACCCTTGGTCTTCACATACCAAGTGGTCTCTTAGACTTAGGTGACTGTTCACATTCCACACCAACCCTTAGCGGATTAGGTATCCAACAGGTGGAATTTAAAGAAGACAATTCTACTTGTACAAAAAGAAATGGAGAAGAATATCCTTGTTCTCCTTGTAGGATTCAAGAAATAATTGAAGAACAAGGATTTGAGGAAAGCCTTCATATTAGGATAATTCAAGAATCCACCCACCCTCCTCTAGATGAAAGCACACATTCAGCAAACTACACTCCTCTTGAAAGACTTGATCTTCATGAAACATGTACTAGTGACTTGAAAGAGGAGGTTTCAACAAAAGAGCATACCCTTGAAAAGGATAGAGACCAAAAAGATCTTGAGACTATCAATGCATTCCTCTATGTTTATAGGTGTAAATGGGATGTAATCTATGCTCATTTTGACGTTGATCCTATTTATGACATAGAAATTGAAAAGACTCAAATTGTTGAAATTTGGTGTCATGAACAACCAAGTTATCCCATAGAGTATGAGTAGCCATATCAACTCATACAAGAGTAGGCATATGAAGGGGACTTTTACATTCAAGATTCAAAAGAAACTATTAAAAATGGGTGTCCTTGACATATGATTCTTAGATGTATAAGGATCCATTTGATAATGAAGATTCAATCATGTAGTAGTAGGAAAGATACCTTATTTATAGATTCTGATATACTTCAGGATCTTTCAACCCCACTATTGATGGCCATAATTGACGAGCTCAACATTCAAGAAATTGCCCGATGAGGATCCTAGTTAGATCCTTTTCTGTTTGGGATAAATATTTCCGTCATTTAAATGAATCTGGTTACCACTGGGAGGTTTCGCTCCAATGAATGGATACTTATTGCGAGTGTAAAACTAAATGTAGGAAAGGAAAATTATACAATTATTTGAATAAATCAATCTAATAAAAATAAGAAATATATTAGAAATATATAATAAGAAATAAGAAATAAATGTATTGTTAACTGAAATAATAAAAATAACAATTTATAAAAAATAAGTCACTAAATGTTGGGTATGTATTATATTATTTCCACAACTAGCACCAAGTGTTATTACATTGTGATAGGCACAACTAGGGGGGGGGGGGGGGGGGGAGGGTAGTAACCCCTCTACACGGGGTCTAGGGCAGTGCCCTGGGAAATTTTTTTTATGCAGACCCAAGGATGGTGGATGGACCTACCCACAATTTTTTTGTGCACGATTTTGGGCATGATGGTTTTTTCCTATGGTATATTGTAGATATGATCAATGGAACTGCAATTATGTTTCAATATAGGGTTAATGGATTGAGGTTTATGAATGCTTCAACATGTATATATGTTGAAAAGTGTGCAACAAGAAATGCTAAATTTAGAATGTACTAAAAATAGACTTGCTAAAAATCGAAAGTTCTAAAAATAGCATTTCTAGGTCCCTTCCTATTTATAGCAATCGCTAGTCTATCTACAGGAAGTAAAATTAATTTTGGTCTTAACAACAGTTTAAAATATTAATTAATTAATCTCCATGAGTTAATTAATTATGGAAAATTAAACTTGAAATCTTTGTGAAATCATGCAATTATCTTCTCCCTTGATTTAGGAATTTATCCCTTGATTAAAGGAGATAAGGTTCAGTTCTATAATGAGAGAATCAATTGACTTAGTTCTAACTAGTCAAGTCCAATTAGATTATTTTAACAAGTTGTTAAAATAATAAAATATAGTTTGCTAATGCTTGCATGCATGTGACAACTATTATTTTAGATAACTGAGGATTCACTCATGGATAACTGTTGCATGCCAATTCTGTCAGAGGCCCAGTTGAGATCAGATGTGGGACAATGTACTATCAAATGCTTAACTATTTCTAGTAGGTAGTTTTTGCATGGTTGAGGAACTAGTGTTCTCAAGGAATACATAGTTGGACCATTGGTTGTTTTTGGTATGTTGGAATTAATAGCATATGCTTTTTCTATTATTTCCTAAGAAAACTACGTAAGGACCATAGGGAAAGCCTATATAAAGAGGGCTTGGGTGGTTCATGAGACATATCTTCATATCTTCATAGTTCATTGAGAACTGAATACCTTGAGAGCTAATTCTTCTTGTATTGTGAAGAGGATTTCCACTTGATTGATAATACATGGTTGGTGTTTTATGCTGGTGCTTTCCCCTGGATATATCTTGTGTTATGTGTGATTAATTCTCTTGATCAGTTATGCATGTTTCTACTTTATTTTTCTCATGATTTCGATTATGCTTCCACTTAATGTTTTGTAGAAGTAGAACATGTATTATGCTTTAGGACATTGCATATATCAGTTTTTTCTACAGGTGAAATTTCTACATAGTATCGGAGCACAGCTGATCAAGCAAGAACAATATACTAGCAGGAGGAATTCAAAGTTTCTTATTCTTGATATAGATCTCAAGTTCTTATCACATCTATTTCATCGATGGCATTCAATGGTTTGAGGCTTGAGTGTGCCCTTGATGGCAACTTAAACTATATAGCTTGGAAGGATCACATGGAGGCAGTTTTGGAAGATAATGGGCTTAAGGATTTCATTGATCAAGAAGTCCCTAAGCCCACTGACAAGACTGAGCTGGTGGAATGGGGTGAGTGTGTGGCTAGAGCTAGGAGAATTCTCTTGGAGGGTGTTCGAGATCACATAGTGTCAAGCCTCCATGGGAAGGAGTCTCCATTCGCAATGTGGAAAAAATTGAAAGACTTATATCAAAATAGCAGTGATCAAAGGAAGTTGGCATTGAAGGACAAGCTTTGAAAGGTCAAGTGTGAGAAGGGTGACTCTATTTCTACATTCTTGAACAAGCTCACCACTTGCAGAGATGAGCTTGCAAGCATAGGAGTCACTACAACTGTTGAGGATATGGTGAGTCTAGCACTCCTTGGCCTTCCTAAGAGCTGGCATAGCTACGAGGACTCAATGAATGGAAGGGACAAACTGCCAGATTGGGAATGACTATGGTCAGATTTGATGCAGGAGGAGGTCAGATGGAGCACCAAGAATGGAGCTTCTTCATAAAAACATGATGATGAAGAGAACTTGGCTTTAGCTTCTAAGGCTAAGAAATGGAAATGGAAGGCATCCCATTCCAAGTCTTCTCAAGGAGGGAAGAAGTTTGACAAGTCGAAGGTGAGATTCTTTCATTGTCATGAGTTGGGTCATTATGCTAATAATTGCCCAAAGAGGAAGTCCAAGAAGAAAGGTTCCTCCAAGGAATTTGATGGTGATGCACTAGCTTCACAGTTTGAGATGGATTTCTCGCTTATTGCATGCATGCTTTCATTTAGCATGGGATGTGTTTGGTATTTGGACAGTGGAGCTTCTTTCCACATGTCAGGTGAGAAGAATCTTTTTAGCACTTTGGAGAAGAAGGATCTCCAGATATAGATCGAGATGGGCGATGACGGAAAGTATTGTGTCTCGGGTAGAGGTACAATTATGTTTCAGAGGGAGCATGGTTCTCCCCTCACTCTTTCTAATGTTATGTATGTACCACGGCTGAAAAAGAATCTTGTGTCTATTTCTATGCTTGAGGATAAAGGCTATGATGTAGTCTTTAGTTTGGGAAAGGTTTTCCTAAGGCATATCGGCACTGGACAGACCAAATAGATTGGGATTCAAATTAAGAATATCTACACTCTCCTTTAGAATCTTAGTCGGGATGACTGAATCAGGTAAATATTTTAGATTGGGTATAGTAGCTCGAAAGGTTTTGATTGAATTTTTTGGTGTTTGCCAGATGAGGAGGAGCTGGGAAATTTGGGTCTGGGAAACTAAATCAAAATTGTAGGGGATTCTATGGGGCAAGGTATGTATGAGATTTAGCACCTTAGGCTTGATGGGGTGAAATGTTAGACTAGTGAGGAGCTAAGAAGGGCATGAGAAAGTCAATAATCCTTCCTAAATAGAAGAAAAAACATAAAATACTGGTGTTTTCCCAAGGTAGAGCACTAAAACCTAATGTATTCTACCTATCTGACTTGAAAACAACCAATCAGAAGAAATTATATCAAAGAGGCTTACATAAATAACATAAGAACATAATAACAGAAGAAGAAACACATGCTAAAGGCCACACCACAGGGATCCCATAAAAATAGCTACAACTTTATTAGTTTCCTGCCAAAACTGCTACAAAGTGATATGTGTTCAGTACATGAGCATCCGGCTGAATCCAACCCTTGCCAATGACAAAGAAAATACATGATATAGACATTGAAATTACTCATCCTAACCATCAGGGGTCGAAACCATGAGAAGAGGAGTTGTTTCAACCATTTCTAAACAAGGACTAGGAATCTAGGCAGTCAAACAACTTGCCTCTAAAAGAGGGGAAACTGATTCATTACCCTCAAAACCACTTTTATCTAATAAATCTACCATATACTAGTGTTTTAATATTACATTTACAAACCATGGCATTAATTACATCAGAAAATTCACCTCCATGAGAGAGAAAACAAGAAAATAACCGAAATATAGCAAAATAGTCATCTTGAGTAAAAATGCCCTATGCGGAGTGCCACTTTGAGGCCACTTTTGGAGGCCTTCCCATCATCCAAATTGAGCCTAGGATAGCTCATTGGAAAGGAATTCAAGTCGAGTTTCTGGAACACCTAGAATGTCTAGTTTTAGGGATCATTTTCCCCCTCAAAAACGGATTATCCCAAGGCTGCTTCTGTGTGTCCAAAAACTTGCAGAAAGGTCAAATTTTGAGTGTTTTTTGGACCTTCTGGTGAAGTAATTCTGCTCCAAAAATTCTGAAAATTGCTAGGGTGCATGTCCTTGATGCCCTGAATCCAAAAATTCAAGCCATTTGTGCATTGGGTTCCCCTGGGAAAAGTGTAGCGTAGGTGGCGCTGCACTTCTGGGCAGATTTTCTATGTATTGAATTTCCAAAATTCAAAAATGACAAAATTTCTTCAAAAACTGCCCAAAATTGGTATGAGACACCAACATCAACTTCTTTGATTAGCCAAGGAGGCTTCAGCCAACATCCTTAATCTATCCTCCTCCTTTTTTCCTTCTAAATCTCTCCTTAACCTAGGCTTCAACTTTCTGATCCTCATGTTACAAATTTTATTGCGAGTCATGTAATGTTATGCCATGTGTCTAAGCATTTTTTTGTCCCTGTTGGCCTTCTCAATGAGCCCTTCAAGATGTAGGTTGACTCTTTCAAGCCAAGTCTCCCTATCCCTTTCAATTTCTTGCTCTATAGGAGTCAATGTGACTTGTGTCTCTTTGCCAATTTGCCTTTTTGCTTTGAGCACTTCCAGCTCCATAAGGACTTGCTTGTCACTCAATTGTTTGTTCTCCTGCTCTAAGTATGTGATGACAAACTCGGCTCTCTCTAGGTTGTCTTCCAAAGCTTGTATTTGAGCTTCCCTTTCCTGTATGATGATGTCTTTGATAGTTTCTTCGTCTTGAGCCTCCAAGTCAATGATATCAACTCCATGATGAGTATAACGTTGTTGCGGCTCCCCATGCTCAGTCAAGTCAAATTCTCTTTCCTACTCATTATCCAAGTCATCCTCCTGTACCTTTTCCTTCCCTTTTTTCAACTTCTCAACCTGTACGTGTTTTGTTGATGTAGAAGGCAAAGACCCTTTCACACCCTATGGAGATAACATTTGCTTGTGAACTGAGGAAGAATGCAAGGTCCCTTCCACATCTTGTGAAGTAAACACTTGCCTAGAAGCTGCAAACAACTTCCTTATACCTCTTTGATATGTCAAGAATACCGAAACCTTAGTAGTTTTTGTCTCTTTGTGTTCCTCTCCTGTTTCCACATGAGTAGAAGGCCCACCTGTTTCTTGCACCATGGATGGAGGAATTTGGGGTCCCCTGAACATGTCATGAGTAATGAAAGTCTCCCAAGGGATATTTAGAAGATTGAGATGGTGAAGAAAAATAATATTGATTAAGGAGTAATGATATATGTTGTTCATCTACTGAGGTTATGGCTTCTTTTTCACAAGGTAAGCCATCTTATCAATGTTTCTAAACAAAAAATAGGGGAGGTTCAACATTTTCACCCTTGTAAAGTGCATGAGGAGCCTGATATGGTAAGTGTACAACCTAGAAAATCTGCCCTCACAAGTGAAATATTTTATGATAATCCTCATCAAGGGGACATACTTGTTCTCCAAGAATTTGAAAGGGAGAAGCCTCTTCACCTGACTTATGTACCGAGGCTTAATGTAAGGCTCATAATAATGCTCATCAAGGTCTTGAGCTTTATACCATTTCTCACCAACATCAGGAATCCTGGTGGCCTCTGAAATAACAGATGGTGACACTGTGAAAGTCACCCTAGCAAGAGTCACTTCATTGTTATGCAGGTTGGGTACAAAGAGTCTAGCCAATTCATGATGAAATTGTACTCTCTCCACTAGTTCACATAATTCATAACATTGAAGGTGTCTAAAACATGAAACTGCCAATGGAGAGGCTTGTAGTTCTCTTAGGTTAGTTGGCTCTTCTCTTGTGATTTTGCCTCCCTTATGAGGTTTTCTATGTTGCCTGTTCCTCTCAACTAAAATATCACTTGCTGTATTCTCCTCATCATAATCATAGTCACATCTATTCATTTTTAACCAACTTTCTTAGTTTGCACAATTTTAGACAATAAAAGGGAATGAATGAGATACTCTAGGGTTTTGTAGGAATGAGTTTGAGTGAGCTTAGGTAGTTATGGACAAACCATGAGAGTGAGGAGAGGGTTTAGGGAATAAGTGATAGATGGTGAAATGTAGATGAGAGTGAAGGGAATGATGGGTAAGGGGTTTAGTTATGAAACTAGGCAACATGAAAAACAAAATGATTAGGGTTTATAGTGAAACACTAGGGTTTTATATTAGGAATGAAAAATTGTCTAAAACTTCACTTATCAAGCCAATCATCAAGCAAGGTGATAGTACTTACTTGTACAAGGTGAAATTTGGAAAAAATCTGAAGATTGGAGCATTTTTATGGTTTGCTGCCCTATGCACAACGCTCCTGCATAGACGCGTAGCACCCATTGAAAATTACACAATGAAAAAATCCCCTACACGCAACACACCGCCCCTGTTTTGCTAGAAATTGCTTTTCTTTTTCTCTCCTTTGGTCTCTTTGACTTGCAAAATGACATAATGAAATAAAAGTAGGATGAGAGGGTTTATATATGGGCACCATTTTGATTTTTACTTTAAGAAAACCCACTTTTCCAATGTTCTTTGCCTTTTTGAAAAACCTGTTTTTTAATGCTTGTTTCACTTTTGCCTTTGCAGGTGAATTAGCTCATGCTGACTTGATCTTTTGCAGTATTTGTAGCTAGGCAGTATGGATTGATGCTTAGGAGAAACTGGGAGTCAATATTACATATAGGAACATGAAATTACATAAGAAATGACAATAAAAACAAAATACTCTGTTTTCACCTCAAAACATGTTTTGACGTGAAAATTACATTAAGCTTTAAAAAGAATCACTTTTGACTTTGCAGATACTATGCTTGAGTTTATTTGGCATCCTCATGTCCTTGCTGATCTTTATTGGCATTTTCATCATCAAATTTGACTATGGTGGAACCCTAAAACCCAATGAGACCAAACCCTACGACCTAATGAAATAAATTGCAGAATGAAAATGAATCATGACTAAAGACTATAGAAAAGAGGATCAACAAGTATACTTCATGAGGGAAAACTAAAGTGACCTCAACCATCAGTGGATCCATGACCTAGTGGAGTGATGAAAATTTATAGTATGGGACTCCTATTATGAAAAATGCAAAAGAGTAGATTTTGATCACTGATGGTAGTATGACAAGACTGACACTAACACCTGTGATCAACTCGCTCTTCAAATTTGGGTGTGCCAAACCTAATGGTGTGTCTAACATCCCTGCCAGATATCTCTTGGTGGAAATACTCCAACAACCTGTTGTGCATCTTCATGCTTTGTTATACATAAATACACACCGCTCCACTCCTCTGTATAACACTAAACTCTAAGGCACGACATTGTGCACCACTCGGTATCAAAGATCACTGTCCTACCACCCTATACCATACAACATCCCATACGTGTCAATGCATTTTCTACTCCACTAGAAAACTTGATGTGGTGTAAGTCACTCCCCCCACTCCATGGTGAAACTCCACACACCACAACACACCACCATGCATCTATGTGCTCACCTGCAAACCATTTCTCAATGGTGCATGCTCTTACATGCCGCTAGATGCCATGATATAAAGCTGAGATAATACGCATTAGATTGCACCCTACTGGTATCACCATGTCCACTATTGCATCACCATACCCTCTGATGTATGGGCCTCACCTCTAGGGGCTCCCTGAGAGACATGAGAGGTGAACCCCCCTTTGTACTAGTGGTGATGCCACCACTATGTTTCTCCTCCAAGACCATTGTGCCCCACATAATTGGGGGGAACCCTTGGCCCCATATAAGCCACTATCTAACAGCTTGGAAATCCCACCTCCTCTGACAAACTCCAATCAGAGTATGTTGATCATCCTGTGACTCCATGCACAACCAATATGCTCAAACAAATCGCGAAGTCTACCTTCTCCCCTATCAACCCAACGTGTCATTAATTTCGATGAAGATATGAAAGTGCATGGATGCTCAATCACTAGATCTATCACACCACCAATGCTTTCACTAGGCACATCCATGATGGGGTGGGGAATCCGACCTGAATCCCAAGAGCCATCATCCTGTATCTCAAGTATATAGTAGGAAGCCCCTCTTGGGTCCCAATGCCAACCTAGGCCTCCAATATCCCCAATGTCTGGAAGATCTTGCTGAGCTCTACTCCCGACTACCACCATCTCCATAAAATCTAGCCCAACCCACTAGGTACTAACTCAAAATCTCATGCCATTCAACCCCAAGGGCAAGGTCAAATGCATGTGTACTTTTAAGCACAATAACTCCAACCTATGAATGTTGCACCCTTGAAACTCATGTTGCCTCATCTCACAATCTAGGTCAACACATGAGAGTTGTCTAGGTAACCCTACCTCTCTCTCCCCAATGTGCTGAGGTAACCTAATAGTGTTATCAACCCTGAAGAGGAATGCTCCTTCGCTTCAATGTGTACTCCTCTAATTGTACCATTAAGGAATCCAAATGTTCCCCAACACGAGTTGGCTTGGTCGTTGTCTTAGCATAGAACAATCTCATGCCATCCAAATTCTTCTTATGCTGCAGAATGGTCTCTCAGAAATTTGTGGCCTTCTTCTTCAATGCTAGAAGGCTAACTTGGAACTGATGAAACTGCTGTGGGCGGTTAACATCTGTAAACTCAATCAAAAATCTTGGTACCTTTGTGTCTCTTGGAACCTCATCAACTAGGGATACGTCTCCTAGCACCTCATCAATGGTGGGTAACTTTGTGCCCTTTGGCACCTCTTCAATGGATGTATTCTCAACTGTCTCCACCAATGTGTCAACCAGGGCTACCAAAGGAAACTCCAACACGGGTGGGTCCTGTGTCACACTAGGTGTATTTATGTGCTCTTGAAAATCCTGTGTTCTCTCAATTTTCTGCTAAACCTCCTTCTCAAGTTCGTTGTCAGTGTACCCATGCCCTAGGCCCCACAATAGGAAGTAAGATCTCCTCCTGGTCACATCATCTAACTGATCTTGTCCTATCTACTACTCTTGAGGAGGTTTGGTGCCTTGATTCTGCTGACTTTTTCCACATGGTGTAATTGTCTTCATTACCGTTGCATTCACACCTCTAATTCCTTTGTTATAAGGATGAGGATATCTCAATTTTATTCCCTTACTGATATGAAATTGGGCTAACATATTTATCATCTCCTCATTGTTTTTGAGGATATCCTCCATGATTCCCTGTGTACTTCTCCCCTTTTGTGACAATGTAATGTCCATTAATTTCACCAATCAATGTGCATGCATGCTTACACCTTCATGATTTTTCTAGCTTCCCCACAACTGGCCAAGATCATGCTATGACACCACTGTAATGTCTCGATTTATAATTTTTCATAATTTTCTCAGGAGGTTGCTTAAAAGTTTCTACCATAAATTTCTCCAAGCGACTGTAGAACAAGAACAAAGAAATTGTGGCAAAAATAAAATAACATTTCCAAATAAACCAGAAATGCCACAATTGCAAATAACACAAGAAATGGAGAATTGAATAACTTTAATTATTTACTGGAACAATTGCATACAAAGATCCCAATAGAAATAGATGCAATTATGGCCATAAAAGATCTGTGACAATAAAAATTCAGGCCTCCAAAATAGAACTGGAAATAAATAAGTTGCACCTATGAATTCTAAAAATGGCTCACACTAGTAACTCACACTGCCCATAAATTTTGTTGTTGCCATTGGAGGTGAATGTGATTTATGCCCTCAAATCTACGCTAAAAATTTTACAAAATTAACTGGAGGCTTATCTCAACCCAAATCTACCAAAACCAGAAAAATATTGGGCTAATTCCAACTAACTCAGAAAGTCCCAAAAGTGTGAATTACCTAGAAAATACTGTTGCTACTGCTGGAGAAGAACTAGAATGTCCACCATCAAAATTAGTCCAAAATTTATGAAATTTTAACCATGAACTCCTCTCACAAAACCAAGAAAAACCCAGAAAAATATTGGGCAGATTCCAGTTGATTAGAAAAAGCCCCAAATAATGCAAATCTCCTTGCTACACAATTTTGAGCCCAACCCAAGAGAAACTGCTGAGAAATTACATGCTCTCTTGCAAATGGCTAAGAAATATTATGCACAAATATCCTCTAGAAAATAATTCACTCCGAACTAAAAACTCCCCAAAACTACCAACAGCAAACACCAACAAAAACTTTGTTCTCCAATCCCTATGCAAGATTTATAAGAGAAAATTTGGCCCAACTAAAACATATAACAATAACTCTAAAAAATGGTGCCAAACTCCTCCTCTAACCAATAGAAAATCTCTTGCAAATACCAAGACCCTGTAATAGAAATATGATGCTCCAAATAATCTTCAAGGTTTGTCTTCTGTGCCTAGAAATAACGAATTTCTGAGTGAATACTATGCAATAAACTCCAATGGAAGTCCTCAAATAGACTCCCCTAAAGAATCACCAGGGAGACACTCGAAGTTCTCCGAAATCAAGGTGGAATTTCCTTGTGCTAAACAACACTAGTTGACTTGGCTAAGCAGTTCAAGCAAACTCTCCAATTCTGAAATGAAATGCCAAATAGAATGATCAAGATGAGGCTCTAGCCTTCATTTTATTGTTGCTTTTCATTCCTCATACCACGGTTTGATTTATCCCACACTATGCTTTGATACCATGGTTTGATTCTTCCCATGGTTCGGTTTCCCTTTTTGGTAACCTCCGCAACTTATGTTTGCTTTAATTTTTATTTCTTTCCTAAGTCTCATTGACCCTATCACCTACACCTACCTACAGGTTAGTGACAAAAGTCTTCAACAACACAAGGTGTGGTTGGTGGCAGGGAACTCAAAGAAGGGGTTGTCACACTAATTCAGACTCTCTCCATTTGAGCTATCACCTAGGATAGCTAAGGGGGTTGGTCTCTAATGAAAAATTAAGTTAAAATATGTGAGTTTCTAGGAGATTGTTATAGTGAAAATGGATTACTTCTTTAATATTTATAAGCAATAAATTGATATGAGCAAACCATCATAAGATAAGCATGAAATACATAAACAACCAGTGTCTTCCAAGTATTTGCTCTTTAAGAAATGAAATTTTATTTGCTTAGAATGAAGTGAAATTCTTTCAAATGGAAAGCCAAAATAATCCTAAAAAGTGAAACATTAAATTGTTAGCACATGATATTATAAATGATTTCAAGATGAATAAGTATACAAATCAAAGCATGGAAACTATCTTGCTTAAAAGGATAAACAAATAACTCAAATGTTAGACCAAGATGACAACATGCAATTAAGTTTGCAACCCAAAATAATAGTACTTGAAAGTGAAATCAACTATTTATGACAATAATTAAACCACAAGATGGGTCAATTTCCAAGTAAAATAAAAATTAAACTTGTTACAAAATTAAAAGGAATTATAATGCTTGCATCCAAAGTGCCTCTTGAAATAAGATTTGCATGTGAAACTTTAAACCATCAAGATAACAAGAAATTTAAGAAACTTTGCAAACAAAGAAAATATGATGGAATGATTTCTTGGTTTATTTTATTAATTAGTGCTAAGGAAAAGTTACAATTGAACTCTAGTCCTCAGACCTCATCCTCGCCCAAATGTTTGGATCTCACAATGAGGAGTCAATAGAGGTAGAGGGTCCCTAAAAGTATATTCAACCAAATTATGTTTGAGGTCAGTTTTAATGAGGCTTGGGACCTTCCTATACTAAAATGACTAGATGAAGTGCAAGTTATGTTAATTCCCCAAATTAAAGTGATGGGACATGCAAATGCTTTAAACAGATTGATTTTCAATGCTTGAAAATGAAATAGTGTTCAACATAAGTTGCAATTATAACTTCAATTGGAGGAACAAAATTAGCTTACAAGTGTTGCATGTGTCTCATCAATGAATTAAAATGATGAAAGTAATTTGGTTGAAAGTAAAATTTTCTTCAAATAGACAATGACATTAAATTGCTCCAATATTCAAGATAGCAATGTAGCATAAGAAGGAAGCATGTATTCAAGCGCTCATGAAACAATTTACTAAGGTAAATGGTAACAAGTCAAAGTTTGTTAAGAATATAAAATGCTTGCATGTAAGTAAAGTGTAAGATTTTAGCTCCAAGCAATGATGAGATAGAAAATGTAAAGCTCAAATGAAATTGTAACAAACTTTAACTTAAAAATGAAATGTGATAGTGAAGTTGTGTTAACTCCCAATTAAAACATGCATTAAAAATCAAATAAACCAACAAAGTCAAATCACCAAGCCTTTCCAAAAGGTGGAGAGATAGGAATACCAACGGGAAAAACTCATGCTCCCAAAATCATAAAATTTATTAGTTGTTACAAGAAGGAAAAGACAATGAAGTCTTCTCTAAAATCCAAGGAAAGTCTTAACAAATTGGCATCAAACCATGGACCTTTTCTCACTAAAAATTCTGCAATTTGAGGCCCACAAAGGCTCAACAAAATGTAGATTTAGAAAAAAAAGAGAAGAAAAAAAGAAAAAAAAGAAAAAGAAAAGATAAACCTCCTCTATGGCCACGACCAAGAGAGAGAAAGAGATGGACAAAATGAACTGGACCTTCCTCAAGAAGAACATGGCCTTATCCAAAATGAATCTGGCCTAAATGTGGAAGTAATCTGTAAATCTGAGCCCCAAGGTCTTGAATGCAAACTTGTAAGTAATTTTTCGATGATGAATCCTGCAAGTAGCTGCAAGAGAACAAGTTAAAATAAAATCTACAACAATAAATGTTAAATCAAGATAACTGCAGAGAATGTTACAAAAATAATCTACAAGAGGCTAGGCCAAAGAGTATGAGAAAGCTCTCCTCTTTGACTAGCCATGACTTAGCTCTTTGAAATAGCTAGATATTGATAAATGAAGTATAATACGTTAAAATAAAACTTTCGAAGTTTGAAATTTTGACGCAAGAAATAAAATCTTTAATAAACTTGAAAGAATCGCTGCAAGACACAAATAAGATATAGATGAGACTTTGAAATTCAAAACATGTGGGTTCTCCTTGAATATTTTTCAAGAATGGGTTGATTCCTCCGAGAATTTCCCCTCACGCTTGAAAAACTTGACCAAATAATGGTTCATTTATAAAACTTCACCACAAATCATTAAATCAACATGAAATTAAATAAGTGCAATGGAAATAATTCCTAGAGATACATCTATTATCCACTAGAATATTTCTTTTCCTAAAGCAAATAATTAATTCTTATGCTAATATGAGATAGCTGCATACTAACATAACTTGAAAAAAAAATGAAAGAAACAATGACACGAGGAAATAAATAGAAGCGTAACAAGTCAAGAATTTATCACACATGCAAAGCGAAGAACACCATCATGCTTTACCCCAAAGAGTATTGTATTATATTACAAGTAGTGAATACAATCCCGCAGAGTCTCCTCAAGTACAATAGCTCGTATTACGTGATACAAATGAGAGCTCAGGACTCTACTATATAGAACTATGGAAGCCAATCCCAATGTAGAAGTGATTAGACAAGTGGCATGAGGTGACAATCCCAAAGCGAAATTTGGATTTGTTGAATGAAGTTGCAATGCCAAGTGTAAAAATCAAATTCTGGCAAGTGGACATCATTTTCTTCTTCCCTTATGTGCCAAATTCAAATTTTATGATGGAATGACAAATGTATATGGGTGGTAACCCATGTGCGGACAATTTCCCACAAAAATATCTACCAAATATTCTCCCAAATCCTCTCAGATGTGCATTAACTTCACAAATTCAAATTTCTAAGAAAGCAACTTTCTCATTTAATGCCAGAAATTCGATTTTATTTGAGCCGTGTATTTTCCTTGATTTTAGGAGTCGACATCACCTTGGCACTTCACTTTAACTTCCCCATAATTTTCCACATCATTTCCACAACATTTAGCATGTGTGGATATTTATTTTTCTCCATTTATTTAATTTCTGGCTTAATTAATTGCCATATTTCCCACTAAGCATAGGAAAAGTGGGTTTTGAGGGTTCAAAACACATTTTTAACCTGTCAAAGTGTGTCATAGTAGAAATTTGAGGGTGAGAAGTGTAAATTTCATTATTCATACCCCATACAAATTCTCTAGACATCACTTATTACATTACAAGTACAATTTTATTTGCAATTTTTGACCTATGAGAAATCTATAAAATTAAAAAATGACTACCTAGAGCTAACCAAATTCAACGATTTTTTTGTGTTATGTAGTATGGTAATATACATCGACTCTAGACACTAAGATGTGTTAGGGGCTCAACCTTCAAACCATCACCCCGACTTTGGGGTAAAATGTAAGTGAAAAAACACAGAAAATTATCCGCCTCTAAAAAAGAAGGGATAATTAACAAGATAAAAAAACAATCCAAGGTGTACTCATTTGCTGATCGAATCCCAACATCCTAAGCTTGTTACAGACTCAAGAAACTCATCATTACTAGTATCACTTATTACAATTCCTCACATGGTGTGAAATTTGGATACAAGAAAGATGATGAGAAGATAGAAGTAGAGTTAAAAAACTCTGTTGACTAATGATATATGATGATACAACTATCTTCTAGATCATCCTTGGGTGTGGAGTCTTCATATAATCATCAGGTGTCACTCGAGTGGTCAACATTTGGCTCCATATGGGGATGCATGCTAGATATGAAGTGATAATGTGCAAGAACCTGGAATCTACATCCACCAACAAAAGACATATATCAACAATGTCCATTCAAAATATCATCAAATGAAATCAAATATAGAAATGAAGAAATCAAAATTTATTCTAAGAGCATAAATGATAATTTATTCATGAAATAAAACTAATTAAACAAAAATGACAAGGGATAAGGTTAGAAATATGATACAAAAGTATGCCCCATGACATCAAATGTCTTCAGTGAAATCCATCTTGAGAACCTACCTACTCACAGGCAAGTCCATAGGTTCTTTCTTTAATGTGCCTTGCCCAATTTTGACTATCTTGGGACTATGACATGCCCCAATATTAACATGTTTGTGGCCATAAGATATACCAAACCTCTTCCTTTACCTTTTTCGACTATTGATGCGTTGAGGCTTGATCTTGCTCAAAACTGGCGATTCATTATATATATATATATATATATATATATATATATAATATATATAAATATATATATATATATTTTTTTTTTTTCTTTTTCTTTTTTTGCTTTTCTTCTTGGTTAGTTGTGATGGTGATGAGGATGCATTTATTGCCAATCCTATTGCTTTGCCTTGAAAATGCTTTGATGGAAGATTTGAAGTACCCCAACTTTTTGAGCTATGCCTAGTCTCTCCGTTTTGAATCTACTCACTTAAGGGGGGAAGAAAGTTTGTCAACACTGCATCACTTCCTATCTGGCATGATCTATAGATAATCTCATTGTTGGGTTTCCTTGGATCTTCAACATGATATCTTTTCTCTAACTCTCGATCAAGTCTGAAAAATGTATCATTAGGCATGGGGATGGTTGCATATGATAATTCCATTTGAAGACTACCACCTAGATCTGATGCCCATTTATGTGATTATTCTAATCTTGGATATCCCTTCTTTGATAAGTCATCCCTTTGTGTTTTTCCATAGCAAGAATCTGCCCAAATGTAGGTTTTTCCCCAAAAATCTTAGTGACTTTGTCAAAATTTTCAATCATATTGTAAACCCCAAGATTATTAGGCCTATGGTCAATCTCTTGATTTCTCTCAATGGTGTATATTTGATCTTCCATGGAGAACATATTGTTTTGACTAGTTGTCCCTACATGTTCATCTCCCAACATGCTACTTTCCATTATTCTCTTAACATATGGGCATGTGGCTGCTTCATGGAACTCATTACATGGCATACAAAAAGGGGGAACATGATCTACCATGTTGGTGGATTCCAATGGATTTGGAGGCTAATTCTCTTGTAGAGGGCCTTTATTCTTTTGCCATCTATCGTTTGGCCTAGGTTGGAATCTTTGCACTTGTGATCTCTCCATGGCCACCAACCTATTTTGCATGGCTTGCATTTCTTTAATGTGATTTGCTTCCATGCTCTTGATGAGTTGAGTTAATTTTTTAATAGGATCATGTTTAGTCTCTTCCTTGGCCTTGCTTTTGGAATCATTTGATTTTGATGGCCCTCTATTGAAACCAGGAATTTCAGATTTTCTTGATTGATTTCTAGCCCTTTCTATATTCAAGACTTCAGATTGAGATACACTTAGATTCGTAGGCTCCTTGCTCAACTCATGGGCAGTGTCAACCCCAAAAGCATCTAGATATGAGCATAAAATAAATTCATCAAGAGGTTTAACAATAGTAGACATGCTTTTTACTAATTCATTGAATCTCTTGTTAAACTTCTCCATGGTTTCATTCTCATTTTTCTTCATGTTGTTAATGGCATTGATCAAATGCCTATTTTCCTTCTTCTCTGCAAACTTATCTAAAAATGTAGTCAAAATGGACTGTAAAGAGTTATATGAGTTAGTAGGTTTCTTAGTGAGCCAGTCAAGAGCATCCTTGTCTAAAGATAAAACAAAAAGCCTCATCTTCACATCCTCATAATTAGAAGTGTTACACCATTTAAAGATACAAACACTAAAATTTTTCACATGTGATGTAGCACTAATGGCATTGTTACCTTGAAAAGAAGACAACTTTTCAATATCCTTGTTAAGGATATTGTGAGGATAGCCATTTATGTTAATGAAGTCACAAGGAGAAACAAGATCATTCATGATGATAGGCTCTACTTGTTCTTGAAAAATCAAATGAATATCAGAAATGGCCTCTTGCTAAAGACTAGCAAGAGCTCTACTATGAGAAAGTATATTCAACTACTCTCTAAAAACCCCTTCAGGATCAGAAGAGGGGCTAACTTTTCCACTTGAATTTCTCCTAGTAGAGGCTCTTACAAAATTTGGATTGAGTGGAGTCAACACTTGAGCAATAATCTAAATCTAAAGTTCAAAAATGCTAAAACCAAAAGGTTAGTCGATTTCCCAGGTATAAGAAAGCTTTTCCCCAATAATGGTGCCAAAAATGTTGACCCTGCTTCCTACACCTTCCTACAAGTAAGTGAGAAAATCCTTCAACCCCACAAGGTCTGGTTGGTGGCAGAGAACTTAGAGAAAGGGTTGTCACACTAATCCTGTCTCTCTCCATTTGAGCTATCTCTTAGATTAGCTAAGGGTGTGGTCCCTGATGAAAAGTTAAGTTAAAAGATGTGAGTTTCTAGGAGAGTGTTCTAGTGAAAATTGATTACTTCTTTAAGATTTATAAGGAAAAAATTTATATGAGAAATAACCATCATAATATAAACATGAAATACATAAACAACCAGTGCCTTCCAAGTATTTACTTTTTAAGAAATGAAATTGTATTTGCTTAGAATGAAGTGAAATGCTTTCAAATGGAAAGCCAAAATAATCCTGAAAAGTGAAACAATAAATTGTGAGCACAAGATATTATAAATTCTTTCAAGAGGAATAAGTCTACAAATCAAAGCATGGAAACTATTTTGCTCAAAAGGATACAAAAATAACTCAAATGTTAGGCCAATTTGACAACATGCAATTAAGTTTGCAACCCAAAATAATAGTACTTGAAAGTGAAATCAACCATTTATGTTAATAATTAAATCACCAGATGAGTCAATTTCAAGTACAAGAAAAATTAAACTTGTTGCAAAATTAAAAGGAATTACATTTCTTGCATCCAAAGTGCTTCTTGAAATAAGATTTGCATGTGAGACTTTAATCCATCAATATATCAAGAAACTTAAGAACTTTGCAAACTAAGCAAATATGATGGAATGAGTTCTTGGTTTATCTTATTAATTAGTGCTAAGGCAAAGTTACAATTGAACTCTAGTCCTCAGACCTCATCCTCACCCAAATGTTTGGATTTCACAATGAGGAGTCAATAGAGGTAGAGGGTCCCTAAAAGTCTATTCAACCAACTTAAGTTGGAGGTAAGTTTTAATGAGGATTGGGGCCTTCTTATACTAAAATGCCTAATTGGAGTGCAAGTTGTGTTAATTACCCAAATTAAAGTGATGGTACATGCAAATGCTTCAAAGAAATTGATTTGCAATGCTTGAAAATGAAATAGTGTTCAACATAAGTTGCAATTATAACTTCAATTGGAGGAATAAAATTAGTTTACAAGTGTTGCATGTGTCTCATCAATGAATTAAAATGATGAAAGTAATTTGGTTGAAAGTAAAATTTGCTTCAAATAGACAATGCCAATAAATTGCTCCAATATTCAAGATAACAATGTAGCATAAGAATGAAGCATGTATTCAAGTGCTCATGAAACAATTTACCAACACAAATGGTAACGAATCAAAGTTTGTTAAGAATATAAAATGCTTGCATGTAAATGATGAATTGCCCTAAGTAAAGCGTAAGATTGTAGCTCCAAACAACAATGAGATAAAAAATGCAAAGTTCAAAAGAAATTGTAACAAACTTTAACTTAAAAATAAAATGTGATAGTGAGGTTGTGTTAATTCCCAATTAAAGCATGCATGCAAAATGAAATAAACCAACAAAGTCAAACCACCAAACCTTTCCAAAAGGTGGAGAGATAGCGATACCAATGGGTAAAACCCATGCTCCCAAAACCAAAAAAATTATTAGTTGTTACACGAAGGAAAAGACAATGAAGTCTTCTCTAAAATCCAAGGAAAGTATTAACAAATTGACATTACACCATGAACTTTTCCTCGCTGAAAATTCTGCAATTTGAGGCCCACAAAGGCTCAACAAAATGCAGATTTGAAAAAAAAAAGGAAAAAAAGAAGAGAAGATAAGCCTCCTTTATGGCCATGGCCAAGAGAGAGAAAGATATGGCCACAATGAACTCGGCCTTCCTCAAGAATAACACAACCTTATCCAAGATGAATCTAGCCTAAATGCGGAAGTAATCAGTAATTCTGAGCCCCAAGGTCCTGAATGCAAACTTGTAAGTAATTTTTCGATGATGAATCCCGCAAGTAGCTGCAAGAGAACATGTTAAAAAAATTTCTACAACAACAAATGTTAGCTCAAGATAACTACAAATTATGTTACAAAAATAATCTACAAGAGGCTAGGCCAAAGAGTATGAGCAAGCTCTCCTCTTTGACTAGCCATGACTTAGCTCTTTGAAATATCCAGATATTGATAAATGAAGTACAATACGTAAAAATATTTTTTTCCAAATTTGATATTTTGATGCAAGAAATAAAAGCTTTAAGAAATTTGAAAAAATCCCAGCAAGACACAAATAAGATATAGATGAGACTTTGGAATTAAAAACATGCAGGCTCTCCTTGAATATTTTTCAAGAATGGGTTGATTCCTCCGAGAATTTCCTCTCACGCTTGAAAAGCTTGAACAAATAATGATTCATATACAAAAATTCACCACAGATAATTAAATCGACATGAAATTAAATAAGTGAATTGGAAAAAATTCCTAGAGATACATCTATTATCCACTAGAAGATTTCATCTTCCTAAAGCAAATAATTAATTCTTATGCTAATATGAGATAGCTGCATAGTAACATAATTTGAAACAAACATGAAAGAAACAATGACATGAGGAAATAAATAGAATCATAACAACAAGTTTAAGAATTCACCACACATGCAAGGAAAATAACACCATCATGCTTTACCCCAAAGACTGTTGTATTATATTGCAAGTAGTGAATACAATCTCGTAGAGTCTCCTTAAGCACAATAGCTCGTATTACATTATACAAATGAGAGACAAAGACTATATTATATAGAACTATGGAAGCCAATCCCAATGTAGAAGTGATTAAACAAGTGGCATGAGGTGACAATCCCAAAGAGAAATTCGAATTTGTTAAATGGAGCTCCAATGCCAAGTGTAAAAATCAAATTCTGGCAAGTGGACATCATTTTCTTCTTCCCTTATGTGCCAAATTCGAATTTTATTATGGAATGACAAGTGTAAATAATTGGTAACCCACGTGGGGACAATTTCCCACAAAAATCTCCACTAAATATTCTCTCAAATCCTCCCAGATGTGCATTAACTTCACAAATTCGAATTTCCAAGTAAGCTACTTTCTCATTTAAGGCTAGAAATTTGATTTTATTTGAGCCCATGTATTTTCCTTGATTTTAGGAGTCCAATTCACCTTGGGATTTCACTTTAACTCCCCCATAATTTTCCACCTCATTTCCACAACATTTAATATGTGTTGATATTATTTAATTTCTGGCTTAATTAATTGCCAGATTTCCCACTGAACTTAGGAAAATGGGTTTTGAAGGTTCAAAACACATTTTTAACCCATAAAAGTGTGTCATAGTAGAAAGTTTAGGGTGATAGGTGTAAATTTCATTACTCATACCCCATACAACTTCTCTAGACATCACTTATTACATTCCAAGTACAATTTTATTTGTAACTTTTGACTTGTGGAAATCTAAAAAATTAAAAAATGACTTCCTAGACCTAACCAAATTCCATGAAATTTTGTGTGTGATCGTATGGTAATATACATAGACTCTGAACACTAATATGTGTTAGAAGCTCAACCTTCAAACTGTCACCTCGTCTTTGGGGTAAAAAGTAAGTGAAAAAACCCAGAAAATTATCCGCCTCTGAAAAAGAAGGGATAATTAACCAGATAAAAAAACAGTCCAAGGTGTACTCGTTTGTTGATTGAGTCCCAATATCCTAGGCCTGTTACAGACTCAAGAAAATAATCATTACTAGTATCACTTATTACAATTCCCCGCAGGGTGTGGAATCTAGGTACAAGAAAGATGATGAGAAGATAGAAGTAGAGTTAAAAAAATCTATTGAGTGATGATATAGAATGGTACAACTGTCTTCTGGATTATCCTTGGGCATGGAGTCTTCATATAATCATCAGATGCCACTTGAGTGGTCAACAAGTCCCAACCATTACTTTTTCTCCAAAATTTATTTAATACCTCCACAACTTATTTCTTCTAATTTTATTTATCTATAATATTATTATTCACCAAATTGCAAATTTGAGAATTTCCCTTAGCAAAATTATTAATTGGGGAGATTACACTTAACACCTTGATCTTAATCACCTTATATAGCTTTTTCCTTAGCCAATACCTTATGTAAATCCTTTGGTAATGTCATTAGTATTTGTTGATGGAATCAAATAAACATTATCACCCTAATTACTATGGGAAAATACCATGGTAATGACCCATGGTATCCAGATTTCCATGGTTCAGATTATGTACATGGCCCTTCTTCACAGGAACCACGTATACTTTTTCAAACTTTAGCTTTGACATCCATTTATAATTGAACTGCCATTTCTTTATCCATATCATCTGAAATATTTGTACATGTTATCTAGATATATGCTTTAGTTCCACAATCATCATCAAGTACATATTTTTCACGCAGGTTGCCATCAAGGACAACACATTAGCCATAATTCCAACACCTTTTTGAATGGTTGGTCATGCCTCTCGAGTTGAAAAATTCCCCTACTACTTTTATGAGATTAATGGATGACATCTTGTGACCCTTCACTAGCTCGTTTGTGGTTGTATATCTGGACAACATTCTTATCTTCAACAAGAGTTGGGAAGAGCACTTGCAACACATTCAACAGGTCCTTCAGACCTTGAGACAGCACAAACTATGAACCAACCTGGAGAAATGCACCTTTGGCATGGGTCAGGTCTAATATATGGGTTACATCATAGATGAGCAAGGAGTGCATGTGGATATGGTTAAGATCCAAGTCATTTGGGATTGGACAATCCTGACCACTCTCACAAAGCTTCGCAACTTTTTGGGCCTTGCCAATTATTATTGGAGGTTCGTGTAGAGATTCTCCCATATCACTTGGCCTTTAATTTAGGTTACCAAGGGTGGAGTGAAAGCGAAGTTTTTTTGGTCTGAGTCCCAAGAAAAGGCATTCATTGAACTAAAGCATCACCTTTTCTCTGCACTGGTACTCACATTATTAGACCTGGAACAACCATTTGAAATCTAGATAGACACCTCTGACTATGTTATTGGTGTTATTCTCAATTAACAATGGCATCCGATGGCCTATCACAGTGAGACACTTTTGGATACAATTCATAAGTACCCCACCTATGATAAAGAAATGTATTCTATCGTGGGTTCTTTTTGGCAATGGAAACATTACATTATGGGAAATGAAACAATCATCCACAAAGATCATCGACCTCTTTAGTTCATACAGAAATAAGGGAAGTTTAAGAATGATCACCATCAGAAGTGGTCTACATATATGCAACAATTCCAGTTGAACATTAAATACAAGAAGGGAAACACCAATAATGTTGCAGATTTCCCAGTTGGCCCATAATTGCAACACTAACTATTGTTCTCAACTCTTGTGGCCACGAGACCTCTAGATGGCCACAACTGTACAAGAATGATTTAGAGTTCACCATGACTTACTAGATGTTAGTGGATGGCAAGTAAGTTCTAGATTTGCATCACTAGGACACATTATTAAGCTTCCTAGGCCACCTTTGTGTTCCTTCAAGTGAGCATGCCAAATTGATTTGGGAGGCACACTCCACTCGGGTCGCAGGACACTTTGGTGTGGAGAAAATTATAGTCGTACTACAAAAGCATTTTTATTGGCCAAAACTCTGACATGACGTTGGAAAATATATTAGATCTGACACTGCATGTGCCAATTCCAAGTCAACCATCAAGAAGAAAGGCATGTACACTCCTTTGCCTACTCCCATCCAACTATGGGAATCCATCTCCATGGACTATCTCTCGAGCCTCTCTTCTACCAAGCATGGTAATGATTGTGTATTTGTTGTTGTGGACAAATTTTCTAAGATGGCCATATTGTCGGCCTGCAAGAAGAGCATCACAATAAAGGACACTACGAAACTCTTCTTTGAACGAGTATGGGTACACTTTGTAATCCCACAGACCATTATATCAGATCAGGATAGTAGGTTCTTGAGCACATTCTGGTTGAGCCTCTGGATATTATTAAACACTAAGCTCACCAAGTCGACTGCATTCCATCCCTAGACTGATGGCTAGACATAGGTCGTCAATAGATGATAGTGCACATCCTATGCATGTACAACTCCAAGCATCCATGAACCTAGGATGAGAGCCTTACTTATGTGCAAGACAACTATAACAAATCTCTCCATAGCTCAACAAAACTAGTCTTAGTACTTTTCAAGTGGGTCTAGGTTTTCAACCATTGTGTTTGATTGATTTTTCCATGCCTCATGCAACTATAAGGACAAAATCCACACATGTAGAGTCTGAGGTCGATAAACAAACTTGGTTTATTGAACACGCCCAACACATCTTCCAACAATTGCACGAAATCTTTGATAAGTCCAATGCCAAGTACAAGCAACGACATGATCAACATCAAGTGACATACAAGTTTCAAGTGGGTGACAAAGTTTGGTTGCATTTACATAAGGATCGCCTTATCATAGCACATTGGAAAGTTAGACCACTGCAATATGGGCCTTGTACCATCACCAAGGTTGTGGGAGATAATGATTTCGAGCTCAGCATTCCCCCATTCCTTGGCCTGCACCCTATATTCAATGTGGACTACCTTTAACCATACTTTCCACCATTACAGGACATAACATACATAGCTAAACCTAGACTTCATGGAACAAGTCACAAATGATTAGAACATGGACATGCAGATCAAGAACACTCTCTAGTAGAATATAAAACTGTATTGGGTTGTCAAAGCTGGCCAACTCTTGCATGAAGGCAAGTGTCTCACCAAGGACCATGTTCAACAGAAGTTTCCCCATCTCATTGAGGCACTCAATGTAATGGGGACCATTGCTTCCTGAGGGGGGAGGACTAATCCAAATGCATATTGCTAGCCACTTGGATATTCCACTTGGAACCCCACCATTATTTCTTTCAATTTCCTTAATTGTAGCATAATTTACTATTTTTGGCAGTTTTTTGGGTCCTGAACTTTGAGAGCCATTTTGAGGCCCTAAACGACGTTTTTCAGAAAACGATAAAACTTGTAGCTTTTCATAAAGGCTTGCAATCGAAAGTTGTAGTCCTTGGATAGATATTTCTAATGAGGCATCATACGCATCAAACGGAGATCATATTCCAAAATTACGACCCCAGATTTGATGTACCAATTTACCCCAACGAGGCCCGCACACTTTTGGCGCTTCATCTCATAGGGTTAGGTTTTTGGATGTTTAGGATTTTCCATTTTTTTCAATAATAAATAGGCCTTCAAGCCTCATTGTAACACAATTCAGAAGGCATGTAGCCACCACATCTCTTCTTAGAGATAAGCTACCATTGCTTGAGCTAGTTTATTTCCATTATCCATGTAAACAATTTTCAATACTTTGTTATTAATGAATTGAAGTTATGTTTCGTTGTATCTGTATAATTTTCTATAGATTCATAAGCTCATGCAATTTACTAAATCAAAGGAAAAGAATCTATTTCTACTTTCAACCAATGGAAGCCAATAGATCGATGAAAACAATATGAACAAGAAGAAGACAAATCAATGGGACATAACACAATAAGTTTTCCTGGGGAAAGCCACAACTCAAAACCCCACCTATCTGTATTGCATTAAATAAAAAATATGAGTGACAATACAAATCTTGTTCTCACTAGAACAATTCCACACAGGTATGCTCAACTCCCTACCTCACAAGCCTGCTCTTAGCCAATAGTTAGCCAATTTCCATTGCCTGCCAAGCTCCTATTTCCTTGCGCAATTCCTAGGATGAATAGATTGTATTTAAAGGGAATTCATGCTTCCAAAACTATGCAATCCAAACATAGGTCTTTCTCTGATTGCATGCATCATATTTACAACTCAGTAAATCATACTACTGATAATACATTGTCCCTGCACTCTAGTCTCAACTGGGTCTTTCTCTGAATTGACATGCATGAGTTTCTCATGAGGGAATCTTTAGTTAACTTGAGTAACACTTGTGGATGCACAAACTGACTATTAGTCTTCTATTAATTCCAAAAACAGTTAGAACTAATGTAACTGACCATAACTCAGTAAACTGAGTTATCTAATTACAACTCAATTTAAAATCATACTGAACCCCTAAAATCTATGTAGGACATATACATGACTATAGAAAGACTTCCAACTCGAAATTCCTAATCTAATTAAGTTAATTAAACTTAATTAACTATTTACAAGTTGCTATGAGAATAGAATTCGATTTTAATTCACAGTTTAATTCAAGGTCAAATTTAAACTAGAATTTCTTATTGCCATTTCTCAACAGTATATTTGTGTTTATGTTTATATCTTTATTTCATTCCATTCCTTCATAAATATGGATCACTCCCTCTTGTGTCTTTGTCCATCCCATCCACTTGCTCTTGTAATCTCTTGCTGGAGCTTCAATGACCACGATTAGATCCTTATTGAAAACTAAGAGCATATCAAATTTGATCCAAGTCATTTTCTATAAGTCTCTAGAGCATAAGTCGACCTCCTCAATTAATTCACTTTAATTAACCACTTTTCGTAAGTTAGACTTAGGAAATATTTAAATGATGGCTAATTAATTTAATTAAGGCATTTTGAAATCTTATCTCATGAAACCTTTTATGGGTTTTGGAGATCTCGTGTTCCTTAGGCTCTTAGACACAAATTGATACTATAACACCTATCCAATGCTACCAAATCAATCAAAAACTAAAACTAAGTGAAAATTTGTTAAATTTAATGAAATATTGATTGACCCCCCTCTTTGGATTTCCAATAATTAGTATCCGAGTAGGTTCCTTCAAACACATCCTAACAACTGGAAGGTAGATCTCAGAAACACATATGGCAAAGTGAAAAAATCGTGACTCCAGACTCCCAAAAGAATTCTCCTCCATAGACATGAATAAAAAAATTTGTAAATAAGAATAAGTCAATCAAAAGAGATAGTCAAATATAGAAGAAGGTTGCACCATTGATGTTGAAGAAAAATTTGTGAAGCTAACAAGAGAAAATATAAGGCTTAAATAACAATTGCAAGTCCTTGAAAAGAGGAATCACAACGTTGATGAGAGATAAGTTGTCCTCTTGAGATGTCAAGCAAAGGAAGTAGAAAAGAGAGAAGAAATGTTGACAAATTAGCTAAAGGAAAAGGTTGAGGACTATTAGAAGATAAAAGCAGAAGTTGATTAAAAAGAAAAAGAGAAAGAGAAAAAATTTGAAGAAGTCATATCCTTGAAAATCCAGGTAGAAGAAGCTAAGAGAATAGAAGAAGTGATGAAAATCCAGCTGAAGGAAAAAGAAGAAAAATGTGAGAAACTTGAAGTAGAGACCATCTCATTAAGGAATGTGTTATAAAACCTCAACAAGAACTTGAAAAGTTCTCAAATGTTGGATGATACTCTTAGAAAATAAATATCACCATATGAAAAGTAGGTCTTGTTTACGTGGGAAAGGTTTCATATAAAGAAGAAGCAAGCCTTAAGGTCATGCTAAAATTGAAGAAAACCCTTAAGGTCACACTAAGATTCTTCAAATCCCCAACCATAGTGGAAGCAAGGGAACAAATCAGGATGAGGTTGAAAGAGACACTACACTAAGAAGCTATGTTGATGCTCTCAAGGGGTACATACACAACTCAAGCAACAATTTAGTATGAGACAAAGGTAAATAAATAATTCAATCCCCTCTAAAGAAAAACAATTTCAAAAGAGCTACTTCATCAAGGGAATCCTACTTAGATAGGTATCAAACCATGTTCCTTGTTTATGTTTTTAAAGTAAAAAATTTAGACATAAAGAAAGGGATTGTAGATCCTATGCTAGGAACAAATATGTAAGTAATAGAGGTCATTTTAAGACCTATAGAAGCAATATTTCTGGCAACCAAAGTAGAGGTTTGATTGGTTACATCAACATAAATTATAATTCACTTGATCTCCTACCTAGGTATGGTACATAATGTTATAATTCCCACAACTTTGGGAATATAGTATGTGACTATAGAAGGGACATGAAATGGTTCCCTAAGCAAATCAAGGAACAAAATACCCTTACTAGGCATATAGACAATATCACAATGGTGTGGAGAAGAAAACAAGAAGATCCAAATATGAATTTGTATCCTCAAAACACATGTCTTTGTGGATGGAAGCTTATAACCAATGCATTGGATCAAAGCAATGCACAAGAGGCAACTTCTACTTCCCTGAAAGAATTAGGGTCCACCTCATTATTGGACCAAAGGATGATTGAAGAATAAGTCAAAATAAAGTAGAATGATAACATAGCTTGTTGTATTGGAGACGTTCTACTAGTAAAAGTTAATTAGATTAATGGTGACATTAAAGGGATTTAGGAGGAACGTAGTACATGTGGTATCATCATGGGAACTAAGTCCAACACCCAAATGTTTATCACTCACTTTACTAAGAACTATGGATCATCATGAGATCCTCTTGAAAAATAGGCACCCCTGTGCACCCTTCACTCATTTCCACATAATATTCACCATTGTCTCACATGGGAAAGGTTCAAATTTGAAGGTCTCTTATATAAATATTTAGCTAAAGAAGGTTATTTTCCTTCCAAAAGAAGAATAAATAGTAGCAATCAAGTTTTTAGGGGGTGTAGCCCAAATGATAATCAAGAAAACCCTATTTCGAATGTTGGATTGAAGTTTGAGGGGGTGCCAAATGTTGAGGAGTTGTGCTTCCAAAACCTTCTTACGTTCATTGATGTTGAGGGATGTAATATAATCCACAAATAGGAAGACTTTCTAGTTATGGAGGAAGATCAGATGTTGGTTTCAAATGCTAGGTATATGGACCCCTTTTCTTTCATGGAAGATTCTGAAATGCAAATGAAGACTTGCCTCTCCATTGTAAGCAAATCTCTTCACAAAGACACCATTTCTATTGTAGTGGAAGAACTATCAGGTTGATCTTTTCACAATATGCTTTGTGAATCAAATTATGTAGACTTCAATGAAATTTTTCATGGGTCACCTAGCCCTACACTGGGACTGATTTATGTTCAAGCACAAAGGTATGTTTCAGGGTTCAAAACTTCTACAATTTAAGATGATGGAAGAAGATCAAGATTTGTGTGAGCTCATCAGTCCCTTTCCTATGAAGATTGGTCATGTCCTAATATTGCATACAATAATGAGCATATAATCCTATATTCACAGTGCAAATCAAATGCAAAAGAATTTTGGACCCTTTTACTAGGACATAAAATTGCACTAATATAGTTATTAAGGAGGTGGCATTGTGTTAATCATTTGAGGCGCAATAGGTGGGTTTTCATATTCTTAGTTTTATAATGGGTAGGGCCATTAAAACCACCAATATACCACCTAATTTTCAAATAAGCTAGACTAACTTTGTAGGTGTTGACAATTTCCCTATCCATGAATATGAAAGTAGGATCTCCAATCTAAAGGTTAATATAAAGTTCACAGGTTACCTTGGAACAAAATTTTTACATTTTTTCTTCATGGATTTGAGAGGATTAAGTGAGAAAATTTCAAACTTGATGACAGGGAAGGAAGGTGTTCCATTGCTTCTCAATGGTTATAAAAGGCCCACCTGAACTAGATACACATACCCTATGGATATTCAAGTCATTGTTGGCATATTCCTAAGGATTACGTTGACTTACAGGGTGAGAATAAAAGTCTTGTTTATGACCACACTAATAAAAGTTGTCGAAATCAAAGAGATCATATAATAGGAGAGTACAGTCTCGTACATTTTGTATTGCTTGTTGTGACAAGTGTGGAAGGTGTATAAACATTTTTTATCAATACGCTCTAGGTTGAGTATGTGCATACTAAGAATAAAAAAAGCTTCACTATGGGAGATATTTGAAGAAAATAAAACAAACTGTAATTGGAAAGGTGAAATCTCAAGTTATAGAGTAGAGCGAAGCATAAAAGAATGAGGAATTTGTGCCTAAGAATAGTTAAAGGTTTGTTTACTTTGATTTTGTTACAATGGACTGGGACTCAAGAAATCAAATAGGAGTGTATAGCATCAGATAGATAATTAGATTCATAACATTATATGGAAGCTATATTCATATACATGTGATGAACCATTGGATGAACATCCTCGATATGAAGATGCATATTAAGCATTTGCAAGTGTCCTTAGGAAATACAAACTCAAGGGGAGTAGTTCTCAGTGCTAGGAATGAAGGAGAAGATGCAGAAAAGGGGAGTACCCTTTGGTATTGATTTCAAAGGGGGAGATAATGCAAGATAGGGGGAACAACTATCAAAAAGTGTGGAGTGAATATAGACAAGTGCAGCAATTGTCAAAAGAAGTTGTTAATGAAGTGTTTTCTTCAATAACAAAGGGGGAGATTGTTGAAATGGTTGTTATTGATGTCAAAGGCTATCAAAATGGAGAAAATTACATGATCCAATATTACATCATGAGACCGTTTCTATGGTATATGGTACACATCCTAACTCCTCATGGTTGAGAAGGTATGAAATTTTAATTTATTCATTAATTATTTTGCCTTTAACAAGTCACCCCCAACCAGTGATCCAAGTTGAGGTTGGTAATATGAGTTGAAGGAATCCAAGTTGAAGCACCTCTTTGTTAAATAATTTGGGCACATTATTGAAGGGAATTTTTGGCATATTTTGAGAATGATTTTCATCTTTTTTTAGGCTAAAATATGGTGCATTAAGGTTTGAGTTCAAGATTTTATCTGAAAGCTGAGTTAAGGCTAGTTTGGGTAAAGTTTATATGGCTATTAGAGGTCACATTTTATTGCAGAATGAATGAACATTTGTTGCAAATTTGTAGCATTCTTGTCCTAGCTTTAATTGAGTGACTAAGGGTCAATTCTTATCCTCTTTGAATGTTGTGTCTCAATACTAACTTAGAAGTCGGAGCTTGCTGCAAAGGAAGGCTGAAGTCTAGTGCAAAGGGAGACTGAAGTAAAGTCTAAGTGGATGCCAAATTTTGGATAAAATATTTGTGAAAAGACAGTAGGTTGGTATAGGCTACCAGGTCGGTATACCTTTTTTTCAAATAGACAATAAGTTTAAAAAGGGGGTAGTTACATTTGATCTTCAAAGTGATGCCTTAACGATGTTGCAGGTAAGAAAATATCTATGAACAACAAGCTACATGTGTGAAGTAAAGCATGAATATTGTGGGCCACTTAAGAAGAGAAAACAAAAGACAAATAACAATTGTGTTGAAAAGGCCAAGGAAAGCTAAGGAAAGCTAATGAAAAAAACCAAGGATTAGGATAAGATAGAGGAGCAGGATTGATGATTATGATGAAGATCGAATGTGCAAACCTAAGGGTGGCATGGTCATGTGACAATACCTATTGAAGAAAGGTAGTCTGTGTAAACAAGGAGTTATAGTTAACAATTCTAAGGAAAATATTGAAAAAGCAGTTGGGCGCCTATGAATTGTGAGTTGGTGCTCAGTTGAGGAGATTAGAGTCTCATGTGGGTTAGTGCCTACAAAGTTACTGAGTTGGAGCTCATATAGGAGACTAGAATCTCTTGTAGGTTCATGCTTATGAAAGTTATAAGTTGGTGATTGCCAAGGATTGGTGTCCTCATCTTCCTGAAAAATTGGAGCCTACAAATTTTGTAAGTTGGTACTTACAAAGGATTGGTTTCCTCATAAATGGTTGTAATGAATTGAAGATTGTTTACAAGTATTTCTTCTTCAAGTTTTGGCTTTCACTTTGATATTTGTGTTCATAAATTATGAATGGTTTATTATGTGATGTGAATTAAATTTCAAGATTAACGAAGTGGAAAATTGTTAAAAGTAACGAAATATTGATTCACACCCCCCTCCTCTTAGTATTTCCAACAAATTTCTGTAGTGAATGCCGTCAAATCTACCAATCCTAGAAGATGCCAACAATCCATAGGAAAGAAGAAGAATAATGATAATAAAAGGAATGCAGAGGGAGAGGATAATGCAACTAAGGCTAGTGCTAATATGGGTGGGGGCAAGAAAGAGCCAAAGAAGAAAGTGAAGTTTTCATGTAAACTTTGCACAAGGGACCAACTTAGCCATATTTTCTCCAAAATTCAATATGTCGAGTGCTTGTCAACACAAAATGCTTCTTATAGTCAATAGGTTTTGATTAAAAACCCTTTCCCTCAGGGTCAATAACTTGTTTCTAGCACTGCTTCTAAATCTGGTCCTCAATGGGGGGGGGGGGAGGCAACTACATTAATTCTAAGATGGGGCATATACAGTCGAATACTTAAATGTTTATTGCTAAGTGGATCTATCAATTCAATCTCATGAGTATGGATACCTTGACTCTTCTAAAGGAAAACATGCTTATGGATCATAGGAACCTTTTCATATTAAAAGATATGTGATTGAGTCTTTACCTCACATGTTGAATAAATCATTAAAATGTTCGATGCACAATTCAACCTCATGAGTATGGATACCTCGACTCTTGTAAAGGAAAACATGCTTATGGATAATAGGAACCTTTTCATACTAAAAGACGTGATTGAGTCTTTACCTCACATGTTGAAGAAATCATTAAAATTCTCGATGCACAACCCTAATGCCTTGGTTTCTCAAAATTACTCTGTCACAGAGGATATTTACTAAGCCCCTTATGATATGTTAGGTATAGAGGTGATCCAATAATGTCCTACTCAATGGAGTGCATTAATCAATGTTATTGGAGTTGTTCACCCAAACAATACTCAAATTTTTAAATTTGACATCAGCGATGTCAACCTCCACTGGGCCTCATCATGTTGCCTTTAAAATTAGAGCATCTTACCTGTGAAATTCATTTTTCAAACGGTTAATTATGAAGGTGCATCCACATGCATCATGTTGGATATACAAGTTGTTGGAAATAATACTGAGAGGGGGGGTGAATCAATATTATCAAGACAATTCTTTTCGATTCTTTCACAAATTTGTATACGCTACTTTAGTTAGAGAAACCAACGTATATACACAACTTTATTTAAGGAAAACAACGTATAACTCATAGACTTGTAATTTAATTATTCTTCATGTGTTAATCTTAAATAAGTGAGTCAGAACCATATAGACATCAACCAGGAACAAAAAAATAGTGCAGACAGTCACACACAAGAACACAAGATATAAGGTTGAAACCCAATGTGGCTGAAAACCACCTGCTGCAATATGTCTCTATCTTTCTCAATTAGAAACTTCTTTTTACAATGATTATGTACTGGTGCAGTCCTTTACCAGTACGCAGGCTACAACCTGCAGAGGGCTACAACCCTCTCTCATTCTCCAGCTTCTCCTGGAAGGGAGCTGCAACCCCCTTCAGCTCTTGTACTAGCAGTGGTACTAGTACGCAGGCTACTACCTGCAGAAGGCTTCAACCTTCTCTTTCTTCCAGGGACCACGTTTCATAAATTTTCAGACTAGATCCATGAATTACATCAATCAATCATCAAGTATATCTGCAAAAATCAATCTCATTTGTACAACCCAATATAAAACACTTCTCAGAATGTTGTAACCAAAAATCAGTAACCATCACAAATTCTGAACCCAGAACACTGCAACAATAAATAGAAGCAGCTAAAGCATACGCTACTTCACTATACTGAAACCTGCGTACGTACGCAACTGTATCACTTCCAACCAGGGTATACGCTTTTGTGACTCACTAAACCTGCGTGTACATGCACCTTCGCTGCGCCGAACCTGTGTACATATCTATGAAAGACAGATTTCCCTTTTCAAGTATTCAAGTATTAATTATACCCAGATTTTCAAATTCATAGATCAATTCTTGCATCAAATACAATAGATCATAATCACACAAAGATACTACTGTTCAAGCTTTGAGGTTTGACCCATCAATAGAACTTATCCATCTTGTAGCGTTCAGGTTCCTCCTTGATTTAGATCCAGTAATGCACCATAACCAATCACCAGTGTTCCAGATCTTGCTCTCCTTAAGATATTCAATTCTTAAATCGATGCCTTTGCCAAATGATCTCCTTGCCATTTTATAGTCTCGGCCTTACTCAAACCATGGTCCAAAATCATTAAGAACCAATACCAGGGACCCAATATCTGGGTTCAACACCTTGGATGCAATACCACGGATCGAAACCATAGGTTCAAATATGTTAGACTAAATACCATGGACCAAACATAACTTTTCCCACATGTATGCACTTTTCTTTGCATGAAAGTGCGTGCATACGCATATGCGCTTCTTGAACGGTGATACCACGTGTATATGCGACTTCGCTGAGAGGAACATGTGTATACCATATTTTCTTCCATTCTGATTTCCTGAACTTTGATCTGCCACCTGAGAACGTTGCCATCAAGGACAACACTTGTGCCATAGTGCCAAACTTGTGTCATAATGCCAGCAATCTCCCCCTTTGGACTTGATGGAAACCTTCCAACATTCGAATTCATTCTCCCCCTTTGACATCAAGGGTAAAGGGTTATGCTCCCCCTGATTTCTTGTTCTACTGTGTTGTCCAAACTCCCCCCGACTGTAGGCAAGGTCTGCAAGAAGATGTTATACAAAAAAAACAAAACTTTATACATTATAACTGACCTTCCTACCATCAAAGACTCATACATACATCCATTTCCCAACCAAGTGGGGATTGACTCATCTACCCAAACAAGTGGGGATACACCAAGATAAAACAAGAACATTACATCATTCATCCTAGGCATAGAGGGGAAACCAAGATAGGTTGTTACATGACCTTGATAAGAAAAGAAATACATGACATAGAGACGAAATATCTACAACAAGATTATGATAACAACTATCATCAGCAACATCTGTCAATCACCATTTAGACCAGCAACCATGCTCTCCCTCTGCACCTGTTTCGTCAAAACAACTGTGAAAGTGAACCAAGATCTTCTAAGATAATGCCAACAATGCATTATTAGAAGAATATATGCTCCCCCTAAACCTGTGCCAGATGGTCTCTGTCAGACGCATATCAAAATCTTGCCATCTAGAGCCTGGCCCACAGAAAGTCTTCAAACCAACATATACGTGACTGTATCTTCATAAACGAGCGTATATACACAGATACCCTATGTGAAACTCATGTACAGAGAAAAGTTTCAGTAGCAAGATGATGCATCAACTACTCCCAGTTTTAGTTTAAGATATTCAAATGTCTCCCTGGGCAGTGGTTTGGTGAGTATATCAGTAACCTATTCCTTGGAGGGAACATACTCCAATTTGACCTTTTGTTCAAGCACTTGTTCCTGGAGAAAATGATATTTAATAGGTATGTGCTTGGTTTTTGAATGCATGACAGGATTCTTTGAAATACTGATTGCACTTGTATTATCACAATAAATGGAGATAGGTGGAGTACAAGTGATTTGAAGATCTTGCAAGGTTTGCATCATCTAGAGGAGTTGTTTGTAGCAAGATGCAGCAGCCACATATTCTGCTTCAGATGTAGATAATGCAATTGAGCTTTGTTTCTTACTGAACCAAGATACTAATCTGGACCCCATAAAGAATGCACCACCACTAGTGCTTTTTCTGTCATCCACGCTTCCTTCCCAATCTGCATTTGTATATGCATGAAGTGTGAGATCTGTACCTCTAGGATACCATAGGCCATAGTTTTGAGTTCCTTGAAGATACTTGAAAATTCTCTTTACTTCTTGAAGATGAGTTTCCTTGGGATTTGCCTGAAACCTTCCAACTATTCCCACTGCATGCATAATGTCTGGTCGGGTACATGTTAGATAGAGCAGACTACCAATCATGGATCTATAGGTTGGTTGATGAACTGATGTTGATTCATAATTTGCACTAAGACTGCATCTTGTTACCATAGGGGTACATACTGGCTTCAAATCCTCCATCCCATATTTCTTCAAGATCTGCTTGAGATACTTGGTTTGTGATAGAAAAATGCCGTCTTTGTTTTGTTGGACTTACAAACCAAGAAAATATGTGAGCTCACCAAGCAGGGACATTTCAAATTCTTTTTGCATAACCAAGGTAAAGTTTTGACTCATGTCTTCCTCATTGCTACCAAAAATGATATCATCAACATATACAACAAGTATTAGAAACTTATCATTGTCAATTTTTACATATAGATTGCTATCTGTTGATCCTTTTTCAAAACCTTGTTGATGGAGATACTTATCCAACCGATAATACCGAGCCCTTGGATCTTGTTTAAGACCATAGAGAGCCTTTTTGAGTCTGCATACAAGTTTTGGATCATTTCCAAGGATAAACCCATCTGGTTGCTCAATATATACTTCTTCTTCTAGGTCCCCATTCAGAAAGGCAGATTTTACGTCCATCTGAAATACTTTGAACTTTTGAAAGCTAGAGAGAGCAAGGAACATCCTTATAGCCTCAAGTCTGGCAACTGGTGCAAAAGTTTCTTCAAAGTCTATGCCTTATTGTTGCGCATACCCTTTACAAACAAGTCTTGCCTTGTTTCTAACCACATCTCCATTTTCATTTAGCGTATTTTTGAAAATCCATTTTGTTCCTATGACATTCTTATGTTTTGGTCTAGGAACCAACTCCCAAGTGTTATTCTTTTCAATCTGCTTGAGTTCTTCGTCCATGGCCTTGACCCATCATTCATCTTTGTAAGCCTCTCTTACATTTTGCGGTTCAGTTGAGGAGAGCAATGCTAGATAGCTTGAAGCTTCTGAAATGGTTCTTCTTGTTTGTACACCTGCCTCTTTCTGCCCCAAAATTTGAGATTCTGGATAATTCTTCTGAATATATCTAGATGGAGTCTTCTCTTCAATATTTATCTGTTCTTCTGGTGCCTCATGGGTTTCTTCTTCATCATGAATTTGATTGGACGTTGACGGATAGTCTTCGTCATCTTCGAATTCTTCAGATTTTACCTGTCTAGGAGTGCTTCCTTCTTCATCAACCACTACATCAATTCTTTCAACAATTTTTCCAAGCCTTTTATTGTAACATTTGTAAGCTTTGCTGTGGGGAGAGTAGCCAAGTAAAATGCCTTCATTTTCTCTAGGTTCAAACTTGCCAAGATTTTCATCAGTCCTTTTAATGTAGCATTTGCTTCCAAAAATTTTGAAGTATTTTACCGTGGGAGTCTTACCATACCAAATTTCATGAGGAGTTTGAGTGCTGTTTACGCGGATGTTTGTCTTATTGAGGATAGCAACAACGACAAATGTGGTTTCACCCCAAAAGGTTGCAGGAGTTCCAGACTCATCAAGCATAGCACGAGCCATTTGTTGAACCGTTCTGTTCATCCTTTCCACTACTCCATTTTGTTGAGGAGTCCTTGCAGCTGAGAATTCCCTTCTTATTCCATGTTCTTCAAAAAAATTGAAGAATTCATTTGAGGTAAATTCCCCTCCTCGATCGGATCTGAGACATTTGATTCTACGATCTGATCTGTTTTGAACCAAAGCTTTGAATGACTTGAAATTTTCGAAGGCTTCATCTTTATACTTCATGAGTCCTATCCAACACATCCTTGAAAAGTCATCAATGAATAATATGAAGTATTCTTCTCCTCGAGGTGACCTCTTCTTAGTTGGGCCACATATATCAGTGTGAACAAGTTCAAGTGGCCTGCTAGTTGATCCTTCCTTCTCAGGAAATTTAGTTCTGGTTTGCTTACCAACCTGACATGATTTGCATATTGTATTGTCTGGAATTCTGATGTCAGGAAGATCACAAGCCACCTGATATTTGCATGCTTTCCTTATCTGGGAGAAGCTACGATGCCCCAATCTTCTGTGCCATAGCCAGTGTTCATCATTCTTGCTTAGATAGCATTGTTGTTCTCCTTCTTTGAATATGTATAAATTATTTGGAGTTCTTGTGCCTTTGATCACTGTTTTTCTTGTGTCAAGCTCACGAACAATACATCCATTTGATCTAAATATTACCTCAGTTCCTTGATCGCACATTTTACTAACACTAAATAGATTATGCTTTAAGCCATCAACATACATAACATTTTCAGCTTTGACTTTCTTTTTCAACTAAGCAGAACCTTTACCTTTTATGAATGCAAGGGTGTCATTTCCAAATGAGACCTTCTTTTCCCTTTCTAAGGCAGTATATTACTGAAGTTTTTCTTTATCACCTGTCATATGTTTTGAGCATCGACTGTCAATGTACCATTGATTTTCCTGTCCTTCCACATATAAAGCTATCCCACATCTTTCTAGTTGTGGTTCTTTCTTTTTCCATGTTTTGGGATTCAATGAAGCTGGCTCCTTCTGAGTTGTTTGCCAAAACCTGCTCCCGCATTCAGAATCTTCATGACTGAAATTGTTACAAATAGAACATTCTATTTCATTTTCAAGAGAAGAGAAGTTATTGTAGGTCCTTTTCATGATCCCAGTCATACTTCTTTGTTTTTCAGCTTCCCTAGTCATGATGGTCTTGTAGGAAACACATTGAGCAGCTTTATGACCAAAGTTATGACAAGAGAAACATTGGCCATTGAAGAAATTCCGACGATTATCAAACCTACCAACCAATCGATTGTAGTTTCCATTGACACCCATTCTTGAGCCAGAATTATTTACCTGCGATCGATTGAAGCTTCTGTTCATCCTTGAAGTAGAATACCCCCAATTTACTTTGTAATCTTTGTTCATTCTTGAAGTAAATGGTCCCTGATTTACCTGGTAATCTGCATTATGCTTTTGCTGTTGATTGTCAACTTGTTCACTTCTCCTGGCTGCATCAAGATAACTTTTGGAGGTGGATGGCTTCTATGCTTGCTTCTAATCTTGAGATGCTTCTTCAGAATATCCGAGACCTGTCTTGATTATAGGAGAATGCTGCACTTTGATAATCTCATCTAAAGTTTCAAATCCTTTAGCAAATATGAGATTAAGGGCTTTTGTTTTCTCAATTTCTTTTCTAAGTCCCACAATTTTACATTCTAACTCTTCATTGTGTTTATCTTTTTCAGCAAGTTGGAATGTTAGAGTATCTATAATCATATTCTTTTCCTCTAAACACACTTTAAGTTTAGAAATTTCTTCATAAAGACCTTCTTCATTTATAGCATCCAGGAAATCATCATCTTCAAAAGCCATCATAAGTCTATTATCATTACCTTGTTCATCTTCATCACTATTTGACAATCCATCACTATCTTCATGCATGTAATAGCTCTTCTTATTTACATTCTGTTTTTTGTTCCATCTAACGGGTTCCTTACCTTTGTCTAGTTTATCTTTATGAAGACATTTTGCAGCATAATGACCGACTCTTCCATAAGTAAAGAATTTGAAAGGCAACTTACCTCTGAATCTTCCAGCTTCCCGTTGAAGGTTTTTGACAAAATTTGATTCTTCCTCTTCTTCTGACATATGTCCTGACTCATAGTAATCTCCTTTTCCTGAAGCTTTGAATGCAGCTTCTCTCCTATCTGATGGTCCTCCTTTTCTCATTTCGTAAGCAGTTAGAATTTCGTGCAGCTGTGACATGGTAAGGTTTTGTAGATTCTGCTTTTTGTCTATGGCAAAAAATTTTGAATCAAACTTAAAGATCTCAGAACCTTTTCAACCAAAACAACGTCTTTTATTTCTTCACCCAAGTTTTTCATACAATTAACGATCTCATCTATACGTAGGAAATAGCTAGTCACACTTTCATCATTATGCATTCTGAGACTTTCATATTGAATTGTAAGAGTTTGTAATTTTGCTCGTTTTACCTGTTCATCTCCTTCATAGCTTAGAACGATCTTGTCCCATATTTCTTTTGCGCTTTTGAGCTGCATAATCTTGACGAATTCTGATTGAGATAGACTTCCTAAGAGAGTATTGACAGCTTTTGCATTTGTTTCATACTGCTTCTTACCAGCTGCATCTGTAGGAGTTGCTGATGGAAATGTGTATCCTGTTTCCACAATATCCCAAACTTCTGTACCAAGAGATTGAAGATAGGCAATGATTCTTACCTTCCAATAGATGAAGTTGCTCCCATAAAAAATTGGTGGCCTAATAGATGCTTCTTTTTCGTAGTTGCTCATGATGATAGATCTTCCTTCAAGCGATCAAGCTTCTTCTGAAGGACCTGCTCTAATACCAATTGTTGGAACTAATACTGAGAGGGGGGGTGAATTAGTATTATCAAGAAAATTCTTTTTGATTCTTTCACAGATTTGTATACGCTACTTTAGTTAGAGAAACCAGCGTATATACGCAACTTTAGTTAAGGAAAACATCGTATAACTCATAGACTTGTAATTTAATTATTCTTCATGTGTTAATCTTAAATCAGTGAGTTAGAACCATATAGACATCAACCGGGAATAGAAAAATAGTGCAGACAGTCACACACAAGAACACAACATATAAGGTGGAAACCCAATGTGGGTGAAAACCACCTGCTGCAATATGTCTCTATCTTTCTCAATTAGAAACTTCCTTTTACAATGATTCTGTACTGGTGCAGTCCTTTACCAGTACACAGGCTACAACCATAGAGGGCTACAACCCTCTCTCGTTCTCCAGCTTCTTTTGGAAGGGAGATGCAACCCCCTTCAGCTCTTGTACTAGCAGTGGTACTAGTACACAGGCTACTACCTGCAGAAGATTTCAACTTTATCTTTCTTCCAGGGACCATGTTTCATAAATTTTCAGACTAGATCCATGAATTACATCAATCAATCATCAAGTATATCTGCAACAATCAATCTCCTTTGTACAACCCAATATAAAACACTTCTCAGAATGCTATAACCAGAAATCAGTAACCAGTCACAATTTCTGAACCCAGAACACTGCAGCAATAAACAGAAGCAGCTAAAGCATACACTACTTCAAGATACTGAAACCTGCGTACATACGCAACTGTATCACTTCCAACCAGGGTATACGCTTCTGTGACTTACTGAACCTACGTGTACACGCGCCTTTGCTGTGCCGAACCTGCATACAGATCTATGAAAGACAAATTTCCCTTTTCAAGTATTCAAGTATTAATTATACCTAGATTTTCAAATTCATAGATCAATTCATGCGTCAAATACAATTGATCATAATCATAGGAAGATACTATTGTTCAAGCTTTGAGATTTGACCCATCAATAGAACTTATCCATCTTGCAGCATTCAGGTTCCTCCTTGATTTAGATCCAGTAATGCACCATAACCAATCACCAGTGTTCTAGATCTTTCTCTTCTTAAGATATTCAATTCTTAAATCGATGCCTTTGCCAAATGATCTCCTTGTCATTTTATAGTCTAGGCCTTACTCAAACCATGGTCCAAAACCATTAAGAACCAATACCAGGGACCCAATACCTGGGTTCAACACCTTGGATGCAATACCATGGGCCAAAACCATAGGTTCAAATATGTCGGACTAAATACCATGGACCAAACATAACTTTTCCCACATGTACGTGCTTTTCTTTGCATGAAAGTGCCTGCATATGCATATGCGCTTTTTGAACAATGATACCACATGTATACGCGACTTCGCTGAGAGGAACATGCGTATACCATATTTTCTTCCATTTTGATTGCCTGAACTGTAATCTGCCACCTGAGAACGTTTCCATCAAGGACAACACCTGTTCCATAGTGCCAAACTTGTGTCATAATGCCATTACAAGTGTGTACAGATCATTAATGTGTGTTCAACATTTCTTATCTCTCATAACATTGAACACAATTTATAATCAGAAGCAAAAACAATATAAAAGCATTGAATGCTTTCCCATAATGCACGTGGGATAAAAGAATAAAATCCTATATATCAATGACCAAGAATTACTCAAAAAGAAGATCAACACTTGTTGAGTTCTCTTTTATGTGAATCTATCTCTAGTTTCAGGAGGTCAAATTAAGAAAAAAAATAGCTCAAGAAAATCTAGGAATGCGAGGAACATCAGTGGAAGAATTATTTCCTTGTTTATAGTATAAATATCCAACAAAAAAAGAGATAAAAAGGGTCATGGATTTGTTATATTCTAAAAAGCCACGAGTGCACCAAACATAAAAGAGCTCAATTTTTCAAAAGGAAACTGACATCCATTTGAAGAAGTTGGTAAATGTTAGGTCAAATAAGAGAGTAAAAGAAAATTATACAATTCAATCATGTGTTTTTTTTTTATTTTTCATAATGATTATATATTTTATTTTAGTTAATAAATTGTTCTCTATTAATTATCAATTTTATTGAAGTGTATATGTAAGCATGAGATAGTATATATCTATACTGGATGAAATAATTTTCTTAATTTCCTTAAAAAATGAAATCAAGGATTTTTCCAATGCTTAATTTCTATTTTTTTTAATCATTTTAGAAAAATGAAAACAAGATCATAAAGAAAAAGAAAGGGGTGAAAATATTCTTTATATTAATTTGCTTTCTTCCCTTAATACCAGTCATTAAATATTGATATCAATGATTATATTAAAATTGTCTTGTGGAAGAGAAATAGGGACAAATGAAGAAAAGAGAACATGAAAAATAAGAAAACTTGTAATAATGCAATTGCCTAAGAGGATATTGTATTTATCTTGGTATGGTTTTCCAATAACTTTTTTTCTATAAAAGAAGAATCAAACCATAAGTTGGCAATGCGAAGTGATTGTAACAAACAAAAAAAGAGAGGAGAAGAAATGAAGAATGACAAAGATGGAATATAAAAGAAAAAAAATAGTTTCAAGAGAGGAAGCTAGATAATCGATAATCTCACTTGTATATTGTTATCAGGTTGAGTTAAGGATTTGAAGGTTGATGATGAAAGAAAACACATTCTCAATTGTATTAAGATTCTTATTTTATTTTCTTGTGAATGCTTTGTGAAATCAATTTATCTTATGATTTTTTTTCATTACTTAAAATTAAGGTATCATATATCTTTTTATTGATTACCATTAGATGTGAAAGAGAATGTAGAAATTTTTTATGAGTTATTTTACATATTTGTGCTTAAAAATGATTAAAATAATCAATTACTTATTCTATTTATATTTTATTATCTTTTTTTTTAATCTAAACATTTAAATTTTGCTCTTACCTAAGATAACATTGGCTTAGATGTTTTCTTTATGTAATTTATATTATTTTAATTAAGTTTAAGTTACAATTAGTTTTAATCAAATTCATTGTTTATTATATAATAAATATCTAATTAGTGGCCATCATACCCACATATTAATGGAGATTGTCATACCAAACGACAATAAGTATAATTAGAACATGTCATCAAGGAATCCTCCTCCTCCTTGTTGGTATGGGACAATATTCCACATCAATAGTTTTCTTAATATTTCAACAAATCAATGTTTATGCATCTCAAATATTTGGGAATATTTGCTACATATGCATGATTAGTTAATAGAAATTGTTATTGCTCTTCCATGTAGGTTTTAACCCTATACAATTAATTACTATAAACATATTCTAAATAAAAGATAACATATGCAATGGAAAACACATACATTAACCTAGATATATTTTTCGTAGAAATCCAAACAAGGAAAACCTGGAAAATAAATCAATATTTTCTCCTTTATAATACATAGTGAATTCAAACAGGGTTTGACTTTAGATTTGGAACTGAAGGTGAATACATTAGCTGGCTTCCGTTCTTCAACTCGAAAATGGACGAGAATCCACCCCTTTTCCTTAGTATAAATTCTCTGAAATTCACACCATGATATCAATGCAAAACTAACTCCATAAATCACTTGGCCTAGACCGTGAAAGAGATGAGCTCAAAATTTCATCCTCTACTTCTTCGACACTTATTGTACCACATAATTGATGGCACTTAGTCCCTACACAAAATTAATTCAGAAAATATAGTGCCACTAAAGTATATACTAGGCCTTACTAGGAGGGTGAGAGATTACTAGCAATTACAAGTACACTTAATATGACTTGTGGAAGAAATTCCAACCTCCCTTGCCATGCTCATACACTCTGAGAAATTCAACCATATTTCTACATTTACAATAAAAACAAAGTGTGCATATCGATCATGGCACTGGAATTTATTGCAATAATAATAGTCATTAGCAATCAGAAATATGCCCCACACTTCTAGATATATTCACCACCCTTTCTTCTTTATACCCAGCCAAGAAAACACACATCCAACCACCAATGATCCAGTAGTCACATGTTCAGTCAGTTGAAGGAAGTTCAAATCACTTTTATCAGTGTTTACATAGATTCAACAACACATTTTTGAAGGAGGATATAACCTAGAAAATGATGCCTTAGTACACCAACTCGTTGCATAAAAAAAATGTTCCTAAAGATGATAAACTTGTGGTTTAATGACCCATGGTTTATGCACATAAGTCCCTCCAGCAAATGGTGACAATGAAGATACTCTTGAGAATGTATACACAACACTTGAAAGGAGAACTTGACCCCCACTTTAGAAAATAACTTCAGCAAACATGAAACTGACCCACGACACACTAGCCAACAAGATGACCCTCCTCAAATTTGTATATTCCCTTTCGGAAATAAATAGATTCAACCTCTAATATCATACTTCAATTCTAATATTTTTAGCCTCACGAGCCAAATGACATTTTTCCTTCTCAAATGATGATGTTTGGCCTTCGAAATTTAATACGACCTCTCCAATAATTAATCTTGACCTCCTTCCAAATAATAGTTCATGACCTTTACAAAAGAAAACAAAACTTGGCCCCTTTAATAATTCAACCAATATACATTTGCCCTATAAAATTTAATTCTCCACCATTTTTAAATAATTTTAGCCAAGCAATGGACTTGGGCTTAAATATTTTTCCTCTCCTAAAAAAAAAATCTTTAAACACTAGCCTCTCTTGAATCCTTGATCTTCCTCATAGTTGATATGCAATAAACCCTCTGGTTGGAAGGATTCACAACTCTGATACCACTCCAATAACCCTGATTTTTATTTGGAAATTTTTCTGCAATTTTACTTCAAAATTTACACCATAAATTTACTTATTTGAAACTCAATCAAAACAACAGATAAATTTTCAATGTAAACCTATAAACAACAAGTCAAAATACACAAGAAGAGATAACGACAAACTCGGATTTATTTATTAACTGGAATAATACAATACATGTCATCAGATCTACCAATAGTTGAGCTAGAATATATCTGAGATGGCCTCCAAAACTATCTATTGCATCACTGAACCTTGTCCCCAAAACTATAACTGAAAATGATGCCTGAGTTGGAGATATGTGTGATCCCCAATCCAATATGCTAAGACACTAAAGCTCCGTGGGAATTTTTGATGAAATTGGCTCAAAGAGTGTTGGGTTTTCATCCAACACACAATAGTAAACCTGAGGGTTTTCATCCTAGGGCTTAGTTGAAGCCGTGAACTCCCAGTTCTTCAAAACTCTCCACAAGAAAAATGCTCAACTCCAAAATGTCCTCAAATGATCTCCTCCTCCTCTTTTATAAATATGACAGACCCCTCTAGAAGCCTCTATTTTATTATTATTTTAGTGACTTGGCCTTTTTCTTCATTTAGCACTTTTTTCCCTCCTTTTATTTAATTAAACCACCTTTTTAATTTGGGAAAATGATAAATCAACTACCATCCCTCCTTTAGCCACTGGAATTCACTTCTCACTATCCCATCCTATAAATATTCTTGTTTTGGTTCCAACGAGTTATTACACTAAGGTGTTATGTCAAATATTCCTCTTGAAATGCCACCTTAAGTGTAATTAATTAAGTTATGCTCAATAATATCCTCATTTTACGAGAATTATCAGAAAACAATGAAACAAAAAATAAACTATGCATAACTGCTCCCAATGATGAATATGCCTAGCGAATGTTGTCGAATCCCATAAAAATCCCTCAAAACACCTCTAGGACCCTTGATGATGTAATCCTATTCCTGTGGCCTGACCACCACTTACCCTGGGAATCCATATTCGATGTACTATAGAGGAAACTGAAAATGGGGACATCACAAGTCCTCCCACCCCAAGATTGTTTACCCTCAATTAATCCATATTTTCCCATTACAAAGGAATTTGTACATTGATAACAAGATCCCATATAAACCATTGGGAGACACCATGCCTTCATGCTAGACAAAAATTAATGGGTCCTTCGATACCTAGATCCCAAACAAGTTGCTGACTGAATCCTCTGTCAATGGACCTGCCTGAACCCCAAAGCCACCATGGTCAATCATCATCGCCCATACCCCATGGCTATAGATGTGCTATGTCTCTGATTGTAGATGTTGCTCCATCAATAGAATCCCAACTCATCACTTCTCTCCAATCCAACCCGAGGTTAACCCCAATATGCTAATGTTGGGCTAGCACTATTTGAGTGTTGATGAACTGTCGACCTACATCACACTGCCCATTGAAGCATGTAGTATCCCTCACATCTAAAGGCCCTTTTTTTACTATTCCCATGAATATGAATATCACACCATCAATAGAATACCAACTCATGATCTCTTGCCCATCCATCTAGTGTGAAGGATCATATGTATGGGTACCTATAAATGGAACAGGTTCATTATGTTGCACCATTATCAATTCATGCAACTCCACCTGGTTAATCAATAAGGTCCATCTAGAAAACCCTACCTCTCTCTCTATGATGGACAAAAGTGGACAAACTGTGTTGCAGGCCTTATCTATGTACTCCTGGAGATGACTGTTTCTTGAAAAGTACTGAAGCTCTTCAAGATACCTATGAATTTGTCTGCTCCTCATCAATGGTTGGTCCAGAAGATGATTTCCCATCCTCCATCATGGGATAAACATGAGCCTCCAAATGGATCTCCAAAAATGGCTCATCATGCAACTTGTGCATATCATCCTCCTCAACTGACTCACGCTTCTCTATGTGCTCTCCATGATGAATCATCAGTCGCTCATCTCACAAGTCTTCTCCCCGGTCTTCTCCCCTCATAGGGACAATTTGATGCTCAGTATACTCCTCCATCACACATGCATGGATATCTGGTCTATTGTCAAACCCCATATTGACTACTCATGCTCCTCAGAGGTATCCTCATAAGATCCCATGGACTCAACTATAAAAGAAGAATCCTAATCCATAAAGTTAGAATGAATCTCCTCCTGATATACCTCTATCATCTTCTCAGTGTTACTCAAACATGAGTGGTTAGGCCCCCAAGGTTCCTTATAGATGAAGTAAATACCATTCCTCCTTAACTCATTCTTAATGCATGGTCCACAAATATTTAACAACTCCTCTTGGTTAACTATCTTTTGATTCAATTTATGTTTTTCTCAACCAAACTTTTGGCTATTTCATAAGTAGCAGGTGACACTATCTTTTCCTTTCTCCAAATGGCCAACAACATAGTTCGCAACTTCTTGTAAATGACATCATGGTCTCCCATAACTAAATATAAGATGGACTGCATGTGTGTTTTAACCATGTCATGATGATGTTTCTTAAGGCTAAAGAAGCATTAGAACATTTAAAGAATCAGGTTGTCACACTCTAGATCAAACATGAAGTCATATGATCTGATCATGGCCATGGTTTCTAAAATATCAAGATTTTTTCACAAAGGTAGGGCTCACGATGTTATCCAAGCCTTGAAAGGTCTTTGCTATCAGTCTAAAAAATACCCTCATTATATCATCATTGTAAGGGGGTATAGGTGTGGTCAATCTTATGATGTTACTAAAACAGGATGCAACTAGAAGTTTAACCCGTTCACAAGGGCACTCCAAGAAATTTTGTTGTATTAGGGCAGACATGGCTAGTTTTAGAGTCGAACTTAGCTTCTTCCCTTATGATTGGCCCACCTCGAAAATGAGTGAGTGTAGTTCTTCCAATTTGAGAATGACTATCACTATAACCCTCATATATTTCACATCTATCCCAAGTGCAAATATTTTGTGTTTGATTTCCTACTTTTATGCAGATCCCTTGGTTGTTCTTGTTGAATAATGGGATAGACCCCTCTTGAGAAAGGTTTGTTGTCCTGTTTAGGTTTTTGGTGCAATGATGCAAGGTGTTTCAAGGAACTAACTTATTTATTGTTCAGTCTTTTCAATTATTTAGGATTTTTGAGAATTTCTCCATGATTTAACCCAAAGATAGAAAGTACATCAAGCTAACTCATACAATTTTTCGACTGATAGCAAAACGAAAGTACAAAAATATCACAATAATATGATAAGCTAACTCAACACATACATCATTAAAAACTCAACATAAGGGACTTAGTTCTTCGATCATTTACCAACTCCAATTCTGCTCTCCTCTCACAAGAATAATGCAACATTTACATGTTGTTTCCACTCAACACTAATATGTTTAGTCCAACTACATAAAATTATTGAAATACCTAGGTTTATGTGTGATACAAGGCTCACAATAAATGCACTATTGTAATAAAATTTCCTCAAATAATTTGAGAATAAAATTGATAATAATTTATTTCAAGGACATAATTAAAAGCTTTTTAATGGAAGAAAATGCAAGAACATGGGAATGATTCCCTGTGACTTTGAAAATATACCACTAGAACCTTGCTTCTAGCTAAGTTCCTTAGAACTGCGTGGCACAATAACTAGAAGAATGAGAATGCATTATTTCTTGAGTTTTTGTAAGTTTCGAGTGAAACCTTTTTTCAAATAGTTTGTTGACGATACTATTGTAGGTGAATTTATGATATATATAAGGTTATACATGTTTCCTAGAATTCAATGAACTCCAGCTTAGAGAGAAAAAACCACAATTAGCAATAAAAGTCATGCTCAATTGAGAATGAAGGAAAATGCAATCCCAAATACACAATGAATTCAACCAGGATTTGACTTTAGATTTGGAACTGAAGGTGAATATATCAAATGGATTCCTTTCTTCAGCTAAAAAATGGAAGAGAATCCAACCCTTTTACTTATTATAAATTCTCTGAAATTTGCACGATGCTTTTAATGCAAAATTGACTCCACAAATCACTTGGCTTGGACTGTGAAAGAGATGAACTCAAAACATCTAAATCTTTGCTGCTCCAACACTTGCTATACCATAGAATTGATGTTACTTCCAATCCCTACTCAAAATCAATTCAAAAAATATATTGCCACTGAAGTATATACTCAACCTTGCTAGGAGGGAGAGAGATTACTAGAAATTACAAGCAGACTTAATAGGACATGAGGAAGAAATTTCGACCTCCCTTACCCTAATCATACACCCTGAGCAATTTGGTGCTATTTCATGGTTTATAATAAAAAAAAAGTGTGCATATCGATCATAACATTGAAATTTATTACAATAATACCAGTCATCATTAATTAGAAATATACCTCGTCCTTCTAGATATATTCAACACCCTTTCTTCTTGAAACTCATCCAAGAAAACACATCAAACCACCAATGAGCTAGTAATCACATGTTCAATTAGCTAAAGGAATTTTGAATCACTTTTAGTAGTGTTTACATAGGTTCAACAACATTTTTTTAAAGGAGGATATAATCCAATAAACTATGCCTCAGTACAACAACTCATTCCTTAGCATAAATCTGCCCAAAGATGAAAAACTAGTGGTTTAATGACCCATGGTCTCTATGCATAAGTCCCTCTAGCAAATGGTGACAATGGAGATGCCCTTGAGAAAGTATACACAACTCTTGAAAGGATAACTCGACCCCCTCTTCAGAAAATTATTTCAGAAAATATGAAACCAACCCATGATACACCAACAAGAAACACAACCCTCTTCAGATTTGTGTGCAACCTTAAAAAAAGAAATAGTTTCGGCCTCTAAGATCAACCTCTAATTATGATATTTCAAACTTCACGATCCAGATGATATTCGACCTTCTCAAATGATGATTTTTTTGTTTGAAATTTAGTATGACCACTCAAATAATTAATCTTGGCCTCCTTTCAAATAATAGTTCATGAACTTTACAAAAGAAAACAAAAAGTAATCCCTTTAATAATCTGACCAATATATATTTAGCTTATAAAATTTAATTTTCCAGCCTTTTAAAATAATTTTAGTCAAGCAATGGAATTGGGATTAAATATTTGGCTTCTCAAAAAAATATATATTCAAATACTAGTCTTTATTAAATCCTCAATCTTCCTCGAAGTTAATCTGCAATAAACCCTCGGGATGGAAGGATGCACAACTTTGATACCACTATAATATCCCTAAATTTTGTTTGTCAATTTTTCTGCAATTTTACCTCAAACTTTACACCATTAATTTTTCTTATTTGAAACTTCATCAAAACAACAAATAAATTTGCAATGTAAACCCATAAAGTGCAACTTAAAAGTACATAGGAAGAGATAACAATATACTCAACTTTATTTATTAAATTCAATAATACAATACATGCTAGTACATCTATCAATAGTTGAGTCGAAAGATATCTAAAATGCCCTTTGATGAGGCTCATCAATGGGTAAATTATATGGACCTTAATGCACCTCCATCTTACTAAAATCAACTTTTCTTATCATTCTTTACATGTTTTTAATTATGTTTTGCTTAATGAGGAAAGTAAAGATGAGATGTGATGTCTAGTGGTCTAATGTGCATTGATTGTAGCTTTTGGAGCAAATTTTGGCTAATTAAAGTGCAGGAATTCGAGTTTAGACAAGTTACAAGGATTTTAGGAGATAATATCTCCCTACTTAACTCCTCACTCACTCGAAGATTCCTCAATCAAATCTCATCAGCTCGAAGTTGCAAGTGGCCGAGTCATGAAGTTCATTGGCAGCCAAGTCATGAAGTTCATTGGCAGCCAAGTCAGTGACAGTTGAGGACCAGTTGATCTCGAGATTGGAGCCAAGCCTCCCTAAATTTAAGGAACTTGTTTGTAACTTCAGTTGATCAAGAGGTCTAGAGCCTCATTAGGATACATATTTGTTTTGTTCAATATAGCTACACAGTTTTCGAGTTGAAGCATTGTAGCCAAGAACTCTTATGTATTTATGATTTTTTAATGAAAATGAGTAGCATTCCCTTAATTGAGCACTGATTTGAATCATAGGGCTGAATCTCTTGGGTTAGGGCCCAACCGCAGGAGAAAAGGTTCCTCTTGTTGTATATGTATGCTTAGGTTATACTCATAGTTACTTGCTAAAATGATTTTGGTGTTGTTAATTTGCAAGCATTGGTAGATTTAATTAGTTTGCTTCCATTCGTGGATAGTTTTAACAATAACATTGTAGTGATAAGAAGATATTCCACAAAGGCTGATAGCAAGTGGTTTTCACCTCATTCCTCCCTTTCAGGGATCATGGTTTGAGGAACACTTCTCATACAACCCAAAAAGATAGAATTCTTGCTTTTTGGATAGTCTAGGGTTCTCTTGCTAATTAGGTCATTACTTTTAGTTTCATAGGATGAGTTAGAATTGGTATTTTCTGATCTCTTAGATTTTGCACTAATTTCATCTCGCTTTCATATTGGTTTCAAGCACTTTCATGCATGAACTCAGCAAGTAAATGGTGACAACTTTGTTTTCTTCTATTTGGATAAACCCTTCTTGTTTTTGATGAATTTATGTATAAATGGAAAGAATGATGTGTGTTGTTGTAAGAGTTCTAAATTCCAAGGAGAGCTCATCTCATCAGCCTTAGTCAAGCCATATCCACCCATGATTACCAAAAATCACTAAGGTATCAATTCGAATTCTTGTCTTACGAGGAAAACTTGCCATCTTCATTGAGCAAATCCAACCATCTTAAAGCTTTTGCTTGAGTTCTAAGTAAGTTCCTACAACTCCCATGCCTTATTCCATGCTTATTCACCTTTTCCAAGCTCCATCCCACCTTCTAGACCATTCCTTAAGCTTTCATCTTGTCCTTGTAGTAAAACAAGGGATCGTATAGGTGAACTAGTACTTCCTGTAGGAAAACCTGTAGTAGCCTCTTTTGAGCCCGAATTGAGAAAAAATCATCACTAAAGCCAAAATTAAGCCCCTACTTTCCCTCCAAGCCATTTGAACCATTGTAACCATTTTCCTCCACAACTGTCTCCCCTGCCAAAGAACCAAGCAAGATTATCATTTACATTTTTCAAGAAAAAAGATAAAAATAAAAAAAGTTCTTTTATATTTATTCATGCACACATCAGTTAGTACTCTCTAGATCAGATTTCATGCTTAGATTAGTGAAAACCTCACATGTTTTAAAGTAGGGTTCTTTTGTAAGAAAGGTATGTTAGCAAGTAGATAGAGGATTTCGTGTTATTTTGCAAGAATTTCTTTCAGTCTTTCCTTCATGCAGTAGACAACATTTCTTTTCTTACAATTAGGGTAAATTTCCCCTCTACAAGTTAGTAATCAGACTTCTTCAAGTCAATAGAAGGTTGGTTTGAGAAACCCTAGTGGTTTATCGCCCCAGCTTAGCACTGGAAAAGAGTAGACCAAACACATCTATTTGTGTATACAACACTATCACCTCCAAGTTTGTATGATCCCCAGGTTGATTAAGTAAATTCGATAGCCCTAGGACATCCTTGCTGCAATACTGGTACTCATCAGCCTCCAAAAATATATGTTGCATCACTAAACCCGATCCTCAAAATTGTAACTAAAAATGATGCCTGAATTGGAGATCCGTGTGATCCCCACTCTAATTCGTTGATGCACTAAAGCTTTCTGAGTCTTCTTGATGAAATATCCTCAACACGTGTTGGTTTTTCATCCAACACATAATAGTAAACCCAAGGGTTTTCGTCCTAGGGCTTAATTGAAGTTGGGAACTCCTGGTTCTCCAAACCTCTCCACAAGAAAAATGCTCAACTCCAAGACGTCCTCAAATGATCTAGTCCTCTTTTATAGATTTGATGGACCCTCTAGAAGCCTTTATTTTATTATTATTTTAGTCACTTGGCCTTTTTCTCCATTTAATACTTTTTCCCCTCCTTTTATTTAATTAAACTACCTTTTCAATCCGGGAAAACAGTAAATCAACTACCATCCCTCCTCAGGCCACTGAAAGTCGCTTATCATTGTCCCATCCTATATATATTCTCATTATGGTTCCATCGAGTTATTACAATAAGATATTCTATCAAATATTCCTCTTGAAATTCCACCTTAAGTGTAATTAATTAAGTTATGCTCAATAATAACCCTGTTTTACAAGAATTATCAAAAAGCAATGAAACCAAAAATAAGTTGTGCAAAATTGCTCCTCATGATGAATATTCCAAGTGAATGTCATTGGATCCGATTAAAATCCCTCAAAACCCCTTAAGGACTCCTGATGATGTAATCCTTCTCCTGTGGCCCGACCATCACATACCATGGAAATAGATCATGGTTGTACTATAGAGGAAACTGAAAATGAGGACATTACACATTTCTCCTTAAACCATCCTACAAGTATATTTTTCAAATATTGTTTTTACATTTGCATCGCTCATATTTCTTACAAAATCAAATTTATGGCTAATCTTGGGTTGTGCAAAGTACCAAGGAGTGTTCTAATCCTTCCACTTAGGAGCTTCAACTTGAATTTTTATTATCCTATGATTCTAGTTTTCGAGTCATCTTCTAAGAAAATGTCACTACCATCATATCTTTCATACTCACAAAACCACTCCCTATGAGGATTCACGTGAAATGATGCACCTGAGTTGACCATCAATGCCTCATGATCTAAATGTGTACTTGAAGAAGCCAAATACCCATTCCCTCCTTCACTTGAGGAGGTTTTTGCATCTATATAAGTATAATCGTAGAATCCCTTCCCTTTCTTAGGAATTTTGTATTTACAATATTTCTTGTAATGCCCTTCTTTTTCGCATCTCCAACATAGATTTATGAATTTACCTAGAGATTTAGATCTTCCACTTGTAGGCTTATTTTTATTATTTTTTAGGAGAATCCTCTTACAAACGTGCCATTCTTGTTCTCACTTTCCATATTTTTCCATCTCATCTCCTTTGATAATAAGGATAAAATTATATATTCGAAACTTAAAGTAGTTGCATTACTGATACACTTTATCTTCATTTGAAATTTTAATACCAATAAATAATAATTGACTTAACACAATATTGAAAGTGCTTATATGATCTGTCACTGAGTCTCCATCCTTCCATCTCATCTCCTATGATAATAAGGATGATATTATATATTCAAAACCTAAAGTAGTATTACTACCTATAGCAACAAACAAACTATCCACAAGTATGGTAAAGAACACAACAAACTGATACACTTTATCTTCATTTGAAATCTTAATACCATTATATAGTAAATGACTTGCCACAATATTGAAAGTTCTTATATGCTTTGTCACTGAGTCTCTGTCCTTCATCCTTAGGTTATACAACTTTTTCTATAGTAACAATTTGTTAGACTGATAAAAAGTGCATCGTCAGGTTATACAACTTTTTCTATAGAAAGAATTTGTTAGACTGATACAAAGTGCCTAACCTATTCCATAATGGTTTCATTGTATATTCTCCTAAAACATTCAATAATATTGAATCTAAGAGACACAATCATATTGTGCTCTTTTCCTTTTGATCCAAATTGATCTAGTCTTCTTTCAACATCCTCATTGGTGCAATATCCAGATGCATAATAGTCCACTATGTTGATTTTTCCTAGTACTTCAGAATCAGGTCTATGTTTAAAACATGATGGCAAACACACTAAGATACCCACAACTCAAAACACTTTGCACAATAGATATGTAAAAAAATGAATAAAAAAAGTACAAAAAGATATGTAGACCCAAAACTTGCTTGTATTACAACTTTAATATAACAAACATAGCGGCTCTTGTACTAGAGATCATGGCCCTTACAATTAGCCATAATACTAGGAAATTTAGGGCTTGAATTCAACACTGCTTGGTTATCATTCTGCCCAAGAAGAATGAAAAAATTAACACACTTGCTAAAGAAATAGTACCTTATCCAACAACCCTTTCAGTTCTCTTTTTCATTGAACACCTTGCAAGTCCTTTGCCACCTATCTCCCAATGATACTTCTCCTCCAATATCTTTTCACATCAAGTTGCTCACAAGGACCTCTTTTGCTCCAAAGTCCTTACACATATCAACATAACAAATTTCCTTCTTTAAATAATTGTGTTGCTCCAAAGTCACTAAACATAGGATCAAATGTCTACCATCTCACAGTGGTGTTTGCTTCTTCAATTCACTATATATAGGCTTCACAACAAGGTCTACTCACACCTTGAATTCATTTTCCAACACAACCCTTATCATTCAAATTTATAACAATGACTTCTCTCCTTATATACCAATGCACAATCAATCCTCCTTAGCCAATCAACTTAGCAACTTGTCTCCACATCATACAAGTCTACTTGCATTAGTTTTAGACCTTAATTCTCTGCTTTGAAGATCAATGTCGTCTCTATCCTATTCTGAGGTCAAATTAGGCCTCCTTTAGGTCTTGGCCTCCCTTAGAAATCCCCGCGCAATCCTTGAAGCCTTGTAGCCTCACATAACAGTCAAAATGATTAGGGTGTCTATTTAGGGTTGGACACTCTCCTTAATCACAAAGTAGAAACCCTGTTTCAAAAGAAGAACTTTGATCCTCTTTACAACCTAGAAATAACCCTAATCATGACAAAAAATCACCATATAAATTAAACCTTGCTTCCTGAGCCAACTTGGCCTTCTACAAACACAAGTAAAACAAGAAAACTAGCTCCTCTTCCAAGCTCAGATCCTTATGAGATAATTCAACTTATTCTTAGGTTTGTAATGTTTCTTGAGATGATGTGCTATAATGATCAAATGAGCCCAATCTTATTTCTTCTTATACTTTTCTTAGTGGAGTCAATTTGCCACCAATGGTAATGTCTTTAGCCTAAGTCAACCTGAGTCTACATGCTCAAACACAATTAACATAAGAAATAAAAATTTTCTCATTGACTTATGCCCTCTCCATTGTAGCCTTAGGTTCCTTTTAGCCCATCAAAGGTGTCCCTCATGCAACTGATATAATAAGTAATGATTTTACATTGGTCCTTTATCCCATATCTTTGGGTTCTGTTGAAGCCTCAAAAATCGTTGCAACAACATCGGGGAAAACCACTCGGTACGGACCTTAATGCAGCTCCTTTTCCGTTTGGTGTGGTGGCTCCGAATGGAAATAATGGGACCAGTTTCCCAATGATGAATAAAAAGGGGATGGATAAATGAGTGGTTTTCTAATATAATGGTAATGGATGAATGATTTAATCTAAAAAGTAAAAATATGAATAGCTATCTTATCCTAGGAAATTTCTGTTTTTAGTGTAACATTTGATAATCTTTATCCACTAACAGGCATATAGATGACTCTATTGGTAAACAAAGACATTCATTCATCTCATAATTACTTTGTTCAAGTATTTGAACAAAGTAATCATTAAAAACATTATTACACTATCCTTTATATATCATTGATACATATATGACTAAAAGAATAACATTCCTTAAACATTCAATAGTGAAAAATATAAGGATTGCTGTTAAAAACACATACATATATCCAATGATAGCAAGAGTAATCAAATGATGATTCACATGAAAGAATGAAACAAGATCATAGATAATAGTACCATATGTGATTTGAGTCACTCTCAATGTCAATCGCATTCAAATTCCTTTTTCCAAATTACAAACACTTTCACATCAAGGCAATAGTGCACATCCCATCAAAGCTTTCTTCGTTAGAATTTGGAATACTGGCCCAGTCTTTATAAAAAAATATACCAGAAGCATAATAGTGCAACTTCCAGATTTGAGTTTTATACAAAAACTGAGGACCATTTCTAAATGCATGAAAGGGTCTATAAATACTAATTAAACTAACTAACTAAAAAAATAAAATGCTATTAATTGGTACAACTAAATATTGAGTATCTCCTCCACAATAGGTTTTTTGGTAGTCGGCAGCATGATTCATTGTTTCGGTTGTTCTCCTTTTGATTTGAGTTGGAAAATTGCAAGCATCGGTTCCAATTCTGGAGGACGACTAAGACGAGAATGGAGTTGAGCTGAGTATGTGGCATCATGGATTTCGGGAATGATACAACCGATCGCATCGGTTAAACATTTGAAGGCGGCCCTTTGACTGTATGGTTTTACTAAGAAAAACCAATAGGTATCCCAAGTTAAACTTTGGATGCTGGCAATTAGTCTTCCATTCTTCTCCAACTCTTGATTGCATGCTTGCTCCAATGTCTTGGCTGATAGCAATTTACTTGGGGTGCATTGTGAAATCATGTTAGACAGATAAAGAGTGTTATTGATTAGCTCAATTAAATTACTTGTAGATAATCTACATCTGGAAACCTCTCTCTCTGCTTTCATTAGCTGTGACTGCCATTCTAAGAAAAGGATCTCCTTGTGTGATTCTAGAATTTTGGGTAGATTTGTTGCCTGCCCCTCATTGGTGTCTTGCCAAGCAAGAAATTTTGTCAGAGTCTCATCGGCCTATTCCAAATCCTGCCTAGCATCGACTGATTTGTCAACTATTGATGTCGTTATATCACAAAGGGACTCAACCAAAGAAATGTTATGAAATAACAGTCTTAACTATGTAACCAATGCTTTGTTAATCTGTAGCACTTTGGACCAGAAATCTGCAGGTTACGGAAGACTTTTGAACTTCTCTACTTGAAGTGACAGTTGAGCAATTTGCTCATCTTTCATTTTCATCATTAGTTCATTCATTGTCTTTAACCTAGCTAATGCTTTGGATAATTCTTTTTGCTTTTGTATTGCGCTTGAGTCTATTCTCTATTTCTCTTCAAGCAATTGCTTATTCAATTGATTGTTTAATTGTTGCTGTGTTGATAGTTGTTGTTCCAACTGTTCAATTTTCTGCTATGCTTCGGACACCTGTGATTGCAACAAAACAATTGCTTGGTCCTTTTCTTTAAGTAGATTACTTACTTCCGATGCCTTGTCCATAGTGGCTACCGAATAAGCTCTAGCATACTGAGAAAGCTTTGTTAGGTCATCGGAAGGGTTAAACTCTTCTTTCCACACTACATTAGCTGTCGCTGTTTATGCCGGAAACAGGGAAGGTTGATCAAGTCTTCTCCTTTTCCTCTGCCTTTTCACTACAACCCTGTGTTTGGGACTGTAAAAGACATCTAATGGAGGTATGTCCTCTATCTGCAAAATAATTTGATCGGGGGGATCTTTTGGAATCATTTCTAAATCCGTGCTAGGGGTAGACCAATGGTTCCTTCATTCGGAACCATTGTTGAAGCTGTATCTTGTCCATCTGTTACTTTGGGTGTATTGTCGCCTTTTGGACCTTCCAGATTGCTTATAATAGAGTCAAATTGCTGCCATTCTTGGAGTAGTTTAGGATAAATCTGAGTATCCACATTGCTGCCCTTGTCCTGTTGGTCTTTCTCCTGTTCTAGTTCTTTTCCTCTTTCGAGAATCTTTGCTACAGCACTAGGTTTGTCAATGATTTGCTGTTTAGGCTCTCTTGATTGTGTTGTCGGGGTAGTAGCTAATAAGTCCAGAGGTAGAGTTTGCAACCTCTGTTCTCTAAGCTTATTGAATTCTACTAGCCTCTCATCGTTATATCTCATTTTGGCCAGCGTTTGTACTTGGAATAATGATTCTGCTGAAGAAAACAAGTCATCAAAATCATCTTTCTCATGATCAAACCTTGTAAGTTTGGCTTGTTCAAGCACAATATAGGCAACCTTCCTTGGATCGAATTGCCTATTAGGAATCGTTGCAAGGTTGAGCATGTTTATTTTCTTTGCTTCCTTCTCCGCATGCTTGTAGTCGTGCAAAGTATAAACACCACATCTCAAAGGAAAAGTAGGCCAAGCCTGCGTTTTTGAAGTCCTAAGAGTCTTGGATGTTCCGGCTGTTGTAATTTGGTAGGCCAATTCTAGGGCTAACAGCTTGTCATGTATATACAAAGAAGGACATGAGGTCTTGCAAGGCTACCAAAAACCCTTATGTATGTGAATTTATCTTCCCCAAACCAATTCCTACAACGGTTAGGTCAACCTCCGCTTCTGAAGAAATCTTTGGGACAGGCTTATCAAAAATGGCATAGTAAATAGGCAACATAAAACGATTACAGATTTGGTACAAGTGGTCCTTATAGTGCGCCTTCCACAACTTTTGGTGATAAATGTGAATTGGCATGGGGTCTTGTGGAGTCCATCTCCACCCCAGTACAGGAAATTCATAATTGAAACAAAGAGTATCTAAAATATAAGCACTAAAATAAAACAGAGGAATAGACCTATCGGTCACACGAGTTTTTGCTCTAAACTAAAGAATTGCAGTGGCTAATTTATCTGACAATATATTTCCCCAATCCATTACTTCACTGTTAATTGCTGCTTCCATTAAAGGAACCATTTCAATAGTGAATTTTGCAGAATCATGCAATCCCCAAATTCTACACATCATTGCCCCCGCATAACAGTAAGGAGAACATAATGAATCTACAGAGTACTTACCTAAAGATTCATGTTTGTGCCTTACGGGGTTCTGTCTCCACTTCCTAATTGGGGCTGATTCAATCTCATTCTCACTTGTGAACTTCTCAAGAAAGGCTTTATTGTTTTTCTTTTGAGGTTCGAGCAAGTGATACATTTTCCTTAAGTCATCAGGTTGAAATGAGCCGAAGACCCTTCCGTCAACTATGCAAAATGTTCTGTTTAAAACCGAGATCTCCTCTACTTCCCATCGCACTACATTAGTGTATGGAAGAATTTTTTCACGTGCTGCTATTTGGTGCAGATATGAATCAGCTAAATCTTTCAGGGAAGCCTCTGATTTTCTAGTCGAATCTGCGGCA
>APFE030739520.1:195236-234509 GCA_000404065.3 Pinus taeda | reverse complement strand
AGGGAAGTTAGTTCTGGTTTGTTTACCAAACTGACATGATTTGCATATAGTGTTGTCTGGAATTTTGATATCTGGAAGACCACGAACTGCTTGGTATTTGCATGCTTTCCTTATTTGTTAGAAGCTTAGATGCCCCAACCTCTGGTGCCATAACCAGTGTTCATCATCCTTGCTCAAATAACATTGTTGTTGTCCTTCTTCAAATATGTATAAATTATTTTGAGTTGTTCTGCCTTTGATCACTGTTTCTTCTGTATCAAGATTATGAACACTACACCCATTTGATCGAAATATTTCCTCGGTTCCTTGATCACACATCTGATTGACACTCAGTAGATTATGCTTCAAGCCATCAACATACAAAACATTTCCATCTTTGACCTTTTCTTTCAATTGAGTAGTGCCTTTTCCTTTTATGACTGCAAGGGTATCATTTCCAAAAGAAACTTTCTTTCCCTTTTCTAAAACATTATATGATTCAAGTTTTTCTTTATCCCCTGTCATATGCTTTGAACATCCACTGTCAATGTACCATTGATTTTCTTGTCCTTCTACATATAAATATATCCCACATCTTTCTGGTTGCGGTTTCTTCATTCTCCATGTTCTGGCACTTGAGGTTTTTTCCTTCTGAGTTGACTTCCAAAACCTGCTCCTGCATTCAGAATCTTCATGACCGAAGTTATTACAAATAGAATGTTCAATTTCATTTTCAATGGTGGAAAAGTTGTTATAGATCCTTTTTGTGATTCCAGTCATACTTCTTTGTTTTTGAGCTTCTCTAGTCATGATTGTCTTATAGGCAACACATTGAGCTGCTTTGTGGCCAAAGTTATGGCAAGACAAACATTGGCCATTGAAGAAACTCCTCCGATTATCAAATCTACCTGCCAAATGATTGTAGTTTCTATTGTCATCCATTCTTGAGGCAAATTGAGAAGATTTTACCTGTGGCTGGTTGTAGATTTTGTTCATCCTTAAGTATTGGGCTTTTGCTCATTCCTCCTTGCTGCATCAAGATAAATCTTTGAGGTGGATGCTTGAGATGCTTCTCCATTATACCCCAGACCAGTCTTGATTAGTGGAGAACGATGTACATTGATAATCTCATCCAGAGTTTTAGATCCTTTAACAAATTTAAGATTAAGAGTCTTTGTTTTCTCAATTTCTTTTCTAAGGCCAACAATTTCACATTCTAACTTCTCAAGAAATTTTTCTTTTTCATCAAGTTGTAATTGCAGAGTATCAATGATCACATTCTTTTCTTCTAAACATGTTTTGAGTCTAGAAATATCTTCATAAAAGCCATCCATATCTATAGCATCCATGTAATCATCATCTTCAAAGGCCATTAAAAGTTTATAATTATTACCTCGTTCATCTTCATCATTATTTGAAAGATCATCACTATCTTCATGAGTGTAGTAAATTTTCTTAGTTACATTCTATTTCTTGTTCCATCTAACAGGTTCCTTCCCTTTGTTAATTTTATCCTTATGAGGACATTTGGCAGCATAGTGACCAACTCTCCCACAAGAAAAGCATTTGAAAGGTAGCTTACCTATGAATCTTCCAGTACCCGTTGAAGGTTTTTGACAAAATTTGATTCTTATTCCTCTTCATAGTTGTCTCCCTTGCCTAAAGCCTTGAAAGCCACTTCTCTCCAGTCTGATGGTACTCCTTTCCTCATTTCATAAGCTGTTAGAATCCCATGAAGCTGTGAAATTGTAAGGTTTCATAGATTCTCCTTTTCTTCTATCACAGAAACTTTAGATTCAAACTTAGGGGACAAAGATATTAGAACTTTTTCAACCACAACAGCCTCTTTTATTTATTCACCCAAGTTTTTCATACAATTAACAATCTCATCCACACGAAGGAAATAGTTAGCCACACTTTCATCATTATGCATTCTGAGATTTTCATACTGAATTCTAAGGGTTTCAAGTTTTGCTCGTTTTACCTTATCATCTCCTTCATAGCTCAGTACAATCTTGTCCCATATTTCTTTTGTGGATTTATACTGCATAACCTTGACAAATTCTGATTGAGATAGACATCCTAATAGAGTATTGACTGCCTTTGCATTTGTTTCATATTTCTTCTTCTCAGCCGGATCTGTAGGAGTTGCTGATGGAAAAGTATACCCTATGTCTATGATATCCCAGACTTCTGTACCAAGAGATTGAAGATAGGCAGTAATGCTTACCTTCCAATATACGAAGTTTGTCCCATCAAAAATCGATGGCCTGATTGATGCTTCCCCCTCGTAATTTCTCATGATGTAAGATCTTCCTTCAAGCGATCAAGCTTCTTCTGAAGGACCTGCTCTGATACCAATTGTTGGAAATAATACTGAGAGGGGGGGTGAATCAGTATTATCAAGTCAAATATTCCTTTTTCAAAAATAAAATGATATATGCTACTTCAGTTAACTAAACCTGCGTATATACGCAACTATGCAGAAGGAAACTTGCGTATACAAAGCAAACTTTTAATTTACTTTATCTTTCTGATGTTGATTGTTAATCTGTGTTTCAGAATCAAATAACCAGTAACCTGAAATAGTAAAACAGAGCAGAAAGACAATCACACATAAGAACACAAGATATAAGGTGGAAACCCAATGTGGGTGAAAACCACCTGCTGCAATCGTCTCTATCTTCTTTTAAATTAGAAACTTCTTTTACAATGTACTGGTGCAGTCCTTTACCAGTACGCAGGTTGCAACCTGCAAAGAGCTACAACCCTCTCTCGTTCTCCAGCTTCTCCTGGAAGGGAGCTACAACCCCCTTTAGCTCTTGCACTAGCCAAGATACTAGCGCATAGGTGATGGCCTACTGAAGGCTACAACCTTCTCTTTCTTCCAGGGATCACATTTCATAAATTTTCAGACTGGATCCATGAACATCAATCAATCATCAAGAATTTTTCCATCAATCAATCTCCTTTTCACCAATTAGATATGAATCAAGTAGATACTTCTCTAACAGCTGTACCCAAAGCACAGTACTAGAAACCACACACCAAAATATGAACCCAGAACACAACATCAATAAACAGAAGCAGCTAGATCTCAACTCAAAATATATACGCTATTTCAATAACCTGCAACATGTGTGCATACGCCTTCGTGTTTAGAACAACCTTCATATACGTTGTTTTGATTCACTGAACCAACATGTATACACGCCTTAGCTTCACTGAACCTGTGTACAGATCTATAAAGGATAATTCGCTCTTTCAGATATTCAAACACTAATTAACCCAGATTATCAATTTTATAGATCAAGCAAGCGCCGCATATAATGGACTAAAATCATACAAAGATACTATCATTCAAGCTTAAAGATTATGACCCATCAATAGAACTTATCCTTCTCTTTGCGCTAGGGTTCCTCTTCATTCAGATCCAGATCTGCACCATAACCCAATTACCAGTATTCCAGATCTAGCACTTTATCAGATATTCAATAATAATTCAGATAATCATTTGCCAAATGATCTCCTTCCTCTTTTATAGTCTTATGCCTTTCACAATACCACGGTCCAAAACCATAATAAATCAATACCATGGATCCAATACCTGGGATCAACACATCTGACGAGACACCATGGTCCAAAACAATAGGTTCAAATACCAAGGACTAACTACCAAGGTCCAAAAGTAAGTTCTCCAACATATACGTGTTTTTGTAACGTCTAACCCGCGTGTATATGTGTCTTCGTCTAAATGAACCTGCGTATATGTCTTTTCCTTCATTCTGAAACCCTGAACTGAGATCTGTTACCAAAGAGAGCTGCCATCAAGGACAATACCTATGCCATAGCTCTAAATCAGTACCAAAATGCCAACAATAAAATGACATGTTTTCGATCGCTTTTTTACTTTTTCAGATTGAAGGCACTAATTATGAAAAGTACTCCTTGATCGTAATGGTCAAGCGGTTCTCTCAAGTATTATTTTATACTTTTTTGGGCTTGGGAGACACAAATTTACAAAAAAGGACAACCATGGATTTTTCTTAAGTTTTTCTTCTGATTCCCTAAATTGAAAAACGTTGAGTTTCTCCTATACTGGACTCGTTAAAATTTAACGGTAAAGGACCTATTCAATTACAAACAGGAACGAACCACTCCTTCTTAGGGTTCGAATCTAAACTAAGTTGGACTCATCCGAAGGATGAGCTTATAACCAAACAAATGTTATCCTTCTTAAGCTTGTCAAAAAATAAAGAGGTACTTGCCAGAAATGGTGGGGGAAAAGAGAGAAAAATGAACCTGTTTGTTATACTTTGTGTTTGAAAAACTTTCCATCACTCTTGAACACAACACTTTTATTCACCTGGGTTGGGAAATCCTTTACTTAACAGTTAATCAAGCCACATTGAAATTCTTCAACCAGTTTCCAGGTATTATCTTTGGGTCAATTGTCACCAAGCCATCTGTAGTGTCATTATGTGTTCAAGAGGTCTGTGCAAATAAACCATTCACCTACAAAATATATGTTATCCATAATTGACCATCCCTGAGTTAGTTCTTGCCAAATATATTTCTTCAGACTTGATCTACGTTTTCATGTTATGGGCTTTCCTATGACGGATCACTTTCTATCGACTCCGACTCATTATCTAGAAAGATGATCTAGAAATCATCAGTACCTTGGAATCCTCATGCCTCAATGGCAGGTTTCTCACCTTTGATGACAGGTTGCATCATTGACCTTCGATCAAAGGATTCTGTGATGTGTTCGACATTGCCTCATTCATTCACATCTCATGGATTGTACTGAGTACTTTGAGGGCCATTGACATTACTGGTGGTTCCTCTCACACTTGTTAATAGTTTACATCATTGATTGGTAATCAAGTGGTTTCTACCATGTTCGACTTCGACACATTCATTCACATGGATAGAATCGTACTGGTTCGAGAAGTAGAAATGAAGACCCTGGATCTAGTTTCCACCATCCAGGCTACGAGGAATTTTGTTATCATTATATAGTGGAATATTCGTAAACAGATGGCTGTGCCCATACTGTGTCCATATGTTCCTACTTGTGGTGTAATACAAAATCATTCCTGTATCAGAGCAGTTTTAGATAGTTCTTAGTCAGTTTTGATCTGAGCACGGGAATGCCTACCTCAACGATGATATTTTCACACACACACACAAACACACACACACACACACACACACACACACACATATATATATATATATATTGTGTTGAATTTTTTTACAGGTTCGACCAGGGTATCCATAGGAAGATCCTTGAAATGATAAAGTCCTTCACTCTTCTTAGATGATCAAAAAACCATCCTCATCTACTACAGAATTCGCACTTTAGGTGGCAATCTGTTACACAAAAACAATTGTCACCATTGACTTTCTACAGTTTGTGTGGAGTCCATTCAACACTCATACATACCTCCTTTGCAAGTCTTGAGCCTCAGCTCTTCATGTCAAGCCTTGAAAATGGGAGAAAGACCTTAAAAATATCTCAAATCCTGGTTTCGCAGTTTCTTCTAGCATTGTGTGCAGTGCCGCACCCAATGGTCATGTTTCTTGCGAACCTGACCGCTCTGTCTATTGAGTAATGGGTGCGAACCCCTGTAAAAGTTAAAAAGGCGTGAGTTCATTCTTAAAAACTCATCTTAGGTCACTTCTAGACACTTCTAGAAGGAATATTGTGCTGGCAAGTCCGCTCCACCTTGGTTCATCCATTCCATAACTAAAGGAGCTAACTCCATGATATGAGGTGCTTATCCCATTGAAGGAGGAACTTATCCCTTCAATGGTGGACCTGCAACTTCCTCCATTTGCACTATAACTTCATGCATTGGGCTGGTTGTAGGGGAGGTTGAAAGCTGAAGATTCTTGAGGGTAGATGCTGTTGGAAACTAGACTTCATTTCTGAGCTTGTGAGAGGGGAGATCACATACCTTTCATGTCATTTGGGAAGTGAGTGAGGCTTGTCAAAGTAGAGGAGACTCCTGCTGCACCCTAGAAAGAACTTGTGCAACATCAAGGAAAAGGTTGTAAGGTTCTTTTATTCATAAAGTTAATACAATCAAGTTTGTTTTTCTCAATGAACTGTCTCTAATGGTTTATTTTATGAGCTCCTTGATCTTCATAATGAACATGTTTTATTATACGCAGGTATTCTTTGATGTGTGTTTGTTTGTATATGCAGGTTATTAAAAAGGAACTACTTGGAGTTGTTGGGATAAAACTGCTACAAACAAGCGTTGGACCGAGGTAGGGTCTGTTACACCTCTTAGTGTTCATTTATGAATTGAAACATGTTTAGAGAAAAGTAGATTTGCTTGTGCTCTTTGTTGCTAGATATCCTTCGATACTAGGGAGATCGGTCTTGTCCGCAAGAACGATTTATCCGGCCAACAGCTGCACCATGCATTGGAGTGCTATAATGTGACCATTGAAGAAGATGATGAGAATCCAAGGAATATTAACATCCCAGAGGCCGAAGGCCACCACGAAGTTGAGGGATCACTGGTAGAGAATCCAGACATCGCTGCACCATTGAAGACTAGAGAAGTGAACATTGGCTTAGAGGTGGAGCCAAAGTTTGCAAATATTGGAGATTACTGGGATGATGCTACAGTAGACAAAGTTGTTGAGTTGCTCTGCAGATATCAGGATTTATTTCCTACCAAATTCGCAGACTTAAAACACATCATAGGCAATTTGGGAGTGATGAAAATAACTTTGAAATAGGATGCAAAGCTTGTTAAGCAAATTCCATATTGCCTTAATCCAAAATACAAGGAAAAGGTCTGTTTGGAGTCGAACAAGATGTTTGTAGCAAACATTATTGAACTGGTGGAGGAATTTGATTGGGTGAGTCCAATGGTAGTTCAAGAAAATAAGCAGAAGGATGAAATAAGGATTTGTGTAGATCTTAGGAAGCCTAATGATGCTTGTGTTCATGATCCTTTTCCAACTCTGTTCAAAGATGAAGTACTGGATAATGTTGGAGGGCAAGAGTCCTACTCATTCACTGATGGGTTCTCTAGATACCATCAGATTAATATCACGCCAGAAGACATGAGTAAGACCACCTTCGCGACAGAGTGAGGATGTTTCTAGTATACAGTGATGCCTCTTGGACTTAAGAATGCGCCAACAATCTTCTCACATGTAGTCATCACAACGTTCAAAGAATTCATTCACAAGTTCATGGAGGTATATTTTGATGATTGAATAATGTTTTCGCTAGTAAAGCGCCATGTAGCCAATTTGCGCTTGATGTTGGATACATGCCGATGGTATCAGGTTGCGCTAAACTTGAAGAAATGCTTGTTCTGTGTCCATTTTCTAATCTTGCGCAAGAAATGACTTATGGTGGACCCTGCAAAGATCACGGTAATAATAAGTTTGGAGGCACCAAGAAGTGTTAAATAGTTGCATGCAACACTGGGCCACACTGGGTACTATCGAAAGTTCATCAACATTTATGCTTAGATTGTTGTTCCTATGGAAAGCTTTGGCCTCAACCCATCTCCTTCCCAAGCTACGGAAAATATATGTTGATGACACTAATGTCATCTGGTCCCATGGCCAAGAGGAGTTGGATCTCTTCTTCAATCACCTCAACTATCAATCTTCTACCATTAAGTTCACCATGGAGAAAGAGGTCAATGGTTGCCTCCCTTTCCCGGATATTCTTATTTCTAAGAATAAGGACGACTCTCTCTCCCACTCTGTGTTCTGGAAGAAAACGCATACTGAGCAGTATCTTCATGTCGATTCCCATCATTTCCCTGCTCAAAAGAGGGGTGTTCTTAACACCCTCGCTACTCGTGCCCTTAGGATTTTTGATAATGAGAGCTTTGATAAGGAGAGGTCCCATCTCCTTAATGTCTTTGTGGAGAATGGCTATAGTAGGTGCCTAGGTCAGAAGGCTTTCCTTAAAGCCTCTAAAAATGTGTTAATTAAAAAAGAACCGAAGGAGCGTCGACGAGGTGTCCATCTTCCCTATGTCCAAGGAACCATAGACAAGATTGCTCGGATCCTTAAGAGGTATGATATTCCCTCAACCTTTAGGCCCCTCAACACCATTCATAAATCCCTCTGATTGGTGAAAGATCCTATTGACCCTAAGGACATGAAGGGTGTCTACTTGATCCCTTTTTCTTCTGGGACTCCCTATATCGGGGAAACAGGGCGCCCCATCCATTAAAGGATCAGTGAACATGCCGCTGACCTAAGACATGGGAGAACCAAGTCTTCAGCGTTAGTAGAGCATGTGGAAAATATCAAGCATCAGGTTTGTATAGAGGAGGCCAAGGTTATTTCCAAAGTTGCTCAGTTCCATCATCGTAAATTTAGGGAAGCTATTGAGATTGAAAGAAGGCCTAACAATCTCAATAGAGATAACGGCTAGAAGATCAGTAGCTGTTGGATCCCTGCCCTTTCTTCCTAGTCTTTCTTTTCCTTTCTTGCCCCCTTTTTATCCTTTTCGAGCTTTCATTGTTCCCCCTGGAGCCTTGTCTTTTCCTTCCTCCTAGGGTTTATCCTTCTTGCTCTGTGGTTTTCTAATGGTCTTTTTCCTGTCCTTCTCCTGTTTTTTTTTTTTATTCTTTTTCAAATAACCCCCGTCTTCCTCTTTTTTTTTTTTTAACTTATATATATATTAAAAAGACTTATATATATATATATATATATATATATATATTATATATATATATATATATATATATATATATATATACATATTTATTTATTTATTTATTTTCAACTAAATTTAACCTTTACCAGCCATGTTCTTAGTTAGATTTATTTTTATTTTTATTTATTTATTTATTATTTATTATTTTGTTTTATTTTGTTTTTTTTAGTTATTTATTTATTTAATTTAACTTATTATTATTTTCTCGTTCTAATATATATTTTATTCTAACTAACGTTTATCTTTAAAATTACTTTATATATATTTATATTAAAAGGAAAGGTCTCCCATATAACTAAATTTAAATTACTAATAACTTATAATTTTTAATTATTAAATGATACTTTTTACTATCTATTAACTTAAACACCAATTAAAATTATTTTTTATATTTTTATATATATTTTAAAGGTATGGTCACTGAATATAACTAACTTCCTTGAAATTATAAAAATGATTTTATGACTCTGGTCCCTAAGTCAAAATTAGTCATTGGTCAAGTTAGCCGTTGGAGGCTCTACTCAGACTATTTAATATGCAAAGCTGGATCTGTTTCTTCAACTTGTCCTGACGATGAACCAAACTGGTTGGTTCGAGACGAGTTGACAAAGGTTTTTTTTTCATGTGATTTTCGCCGAAACTCTTCTTATAAAAGAATGCTACATTCAGTTGGGATGAAGAATGTTAGTGCAACCTAGATGTACTAAAGGAGAAAATGGTCACCATGCTGATCCTAGTCTTCCTGCATCGGAAGAAGGAATTCCATGTGCACATGTATGCCTCATGTATTATGTTGGGGGTAGTGATGACACAGGATGGCGAAGGAGAACTGGATCATCCTATAGCATTTGCGACCAGGAAGTTTTCTAAGGCTGAAAATAATTATTCAACGACAAAGCGTGAAGGCTTGGCTATGGTTTATGCGCTCTAGAAGTTGAGACATTACCTGCTAGACAAAAATTTCAAGATGTACATAGACCACTCTGCATTAAAATATATAGTTAATAAGCTTGTGTTGGGGGGGACAATATGCAGATGACTGCTATTGTTTCAAGAATATGATTTTGAAGTAATTGTGAAGCCAAGAAGATTGAACATGGGACCAAACCATCTATCGTGAATTGAAACAGGAGAAGATCCTACCAATTTGGAGGAAGGGTTGCTTGATGCATAGCTCTTCATGGTGTCCGTATCAGATAATCACTTCATGGATATGATCCATTTCTTGACCATAGGAATGACTCCAGAAGGATATACCAGCCAACAAAAGAAATAATTGGTGTTGCACGTCACAAATTTCTCTATAATTGTTGGGAATTTGTATAAGATTAGATTTGATGAGATACTTCAACGTTATGTGCTTGATTTTTAACAAAATAGTATCCTCATTGAAGCCCATGGAGGAGCTACGAAAGGCCATTATGCAGGAAAAGAAAAAACACAGAAGATTTTGCGCTCTGGGTTGTGGTGGTCGACATTGCATAAGGATTCTAAAGCCTATTGTAGGGCATGCAATGCATGACAGAGAATGGGTATACCATCGCAGAGGGATGAGCTACCTTTGAATCCATAAGTATCATTGCAGCCATTTGAGAAATGGGCAATTGTTTTTGTAGGATCGATTCAGCCTCTAGAAAAGAAGACAAGTGTGCAGTATATCATTATCGCAACCAAATATTTGACCAGATAGGTGGAGGCACAGCCTGTGAAGGACTGTATAGGGGCAACAACAACAAAATTTCTATTCAAATATGTGTTGACCTAGTTTGGTTGCCCAAAGGTATTGATGAGTGATCACGGTACACATTTTATCAATGAAATGATTAGCGTGCTAACAGATGAGTTCTAGGTTTACTATCAGAAGAGTACGCCATATCATCCTCCGGCCAATGGAACAGTTTAGGCCTTTAATAATATATTGGAAAATGAATTGATAAAGGTTTGTAATGCGCAATATAATGATTGGGATGTGCACATACTAGTAGTGTTATGGGCTTACAGAACTACTTGTAAAAATCTTACTCATTAGACACCTTTTAGGTTGTTCTATGGCGTGGAAGATGTCATGCCTATGGAGTATTTGTGCCTAGTCTACACATCACTACTTTCATAGGAATGGCAGACCACGGAGCCTTAGAAGAAAGGCTTGCGTAGCTAATGGAGCACATTGACCAAAGTCTTCTAAGTGCTGATGGAGGTGAGCATTCACATGACCATCAACCAAAAGCCATGTTTGTCACCAACCGTGTTTGAGCAGCTTTCAAAGTACACGGAGTTTAAAGCTAACTTCCACCTCGTATACATCTAGGCACGAAAGGATCCACAACAAAAATGGTTCGACCTACGTTACCTCACTATAGAAGACGCTATTTAGGAGGTCATCAAGCGTTGGCTGAAATATTGTCATACTCCATCCGATCTGGTTGTGGGCACTAGAAAATCCACAAAAAAGAAGAAGAACAAAGTAGGAAAGAAGAAGGTCTAGAAGTTGGATGAGAAGCAGAGAAAAGAGGTCGAGGAGAAGTCCCGAGTGGAAGTGGAGGGCGTTGCGAAGCAGCAGGCCAAACAAGAAGAGCGCGGCTTCGAGCGCAGTGGTAAGCCTCCTTCACCCCAAATAGAGGAGGGGGAGTAGTTAAAGCAGGGCGGCAGTGGTTAGAAGGAGCAAAGCACTCCCTTACAAATCAAAAGGTACATGGAACAAGGAGAGGAAGGGTTGTAGAAGTGACAAAGCCATCACTGGATCTGATCACTCTGACAGATGACAACCTAGATGAAATAGGTGACAAGGTGCATGATACCATGGAAGAAATGTTCTAGGAGCTAGAACAGCAGCACCAGCAGGCACTAAGTACCATCCAGAAGGATCTATGTGAGCTGCAGATTCAGGCGAGTAGGATCCAGGTAGGTGTAGGGAAGATCAACGTTGCATAAACGAGTTTGGCACTAGGGACCACTCAGGTAGCAGAGATGGTTCGATCACTGGATCTTCGGGCAGTCGCCCTACCAGATGGATCCTTGAGCATGGAGGCGGCTGATGACAAGGTCATTGTGAGTTCTTTGAAGAACATTGGCCTCAACCTGGCTATTTCCAGGAAAACTAGTGTCTTTTCGATCTGCTAGTCCCACTAAGATTGGTATCTATCTTAGAAACAAACAATCAAAGCAATTTGCGATTTCCTTTATGTATGATAGATAAGAGAGAAGCAAAGGGGACCAACTTGGATCTTTTGCTTGACTCCTTGCTTGATTTCTTTCTCCCTTGATAGAGCTTGCAACTCCTCTCCTACTTGTCCCGCTTAGAGAATACTTGTAGAGCCAATGTAACAAAACACCATCAAAGCATCTTGATCTATAATATCATAAAAAATGCAGAATGAGAAATAAATTTAACATACAATTTCATTCACAAATAACAATATTCAAAAATACACAATTGTATGGAGGAAAACTCAAAGAACTTTATTAATAGTAGAAGGGAGAATTACAACCCAGTTGTCTAATCCAGCATCATCCTCCCAGCATCAAAGCCCTCTTCACCTCATGAAAAGCAAGATCACCCAACAATACAATGTTCCTTCTCAAAGATAAACCAACAACACTTCCTTACAAATTACAAAATTCCAGCCTCTAGATCTCTCAGATGAGGGATCCATTTATAGATGTCTGCAAGGGTGTGAGTCAGCTCTGGGTTTTTGATTAGTGTTATTCCACTGATATTCTTGGTTCCACTTGGAGATTTCATTGATCTCTTACTCATCCCTGGGCGAATTTAGAGAGGCAAGTGTCATAGGAGAAGTTTCTAGAAGATTCCATGAGCATCCACTTAGCAAACAGTCTCAGCCATTTGTCCATTCTCACTCATCACACCCTACAAAAGGCATCTTCAGTATGCATCGCACCTGGCTAGTGTAGGAGCTAGTATGCATTGCACCTTGACAGTGGAGCAGTCAGTACGGTCCAGTTTTGGCCAGTTCTGAGTAGTATTTCAGGTGGAACTTCTAGGAAATGATGTAATCAGTTGACCATGATCCTTTAGGGTATGAAACAACACTTTTAGGGGTTAAAGAGACCTTGATTTATTGACATATGTGATTGGGGTTGAAGTGCCCAAATATGTCTATAAAACTGGTTGCACTCCCCAATGAATACATTCACATGCTGCAGAATGGTGTGACAACAAAGTTCATAGCTCGAGAGAAGCACGCACTAAGCCTCATAAGTGAATATAGAGTGAACAAAAAACATATGTTTGCTAATAAGTCTGAATCATTACAAGCAAAGGAGAAAATTCAGGTAGAGAGTACCCAACTTGCGGCCACAATGACTGAAGAATGTAGAATGGTGTTGAAATTGCATATCCCAGAGGATGCACCGTTGGAGGCAAAGGTCAGAAAACTTGCTGTGGGCATGCGTGATGTGAGGCCCAAGATGGCTAGAGTCCAGTTTGAGTTGAACCTGAATATAATAGAACTAGAGCTCAAGTCACAGCCTTTGACCCCACTAGAGGTAAGGGAACAACACAAAGCCATTGTGAAATATGGAGTCGCAACGATGGATGCCACGGTGGTGGACTGCACCGCGCTGTCTGATCAAGCTATGGAGGTAGTCATATACCTATAGGAAGATCCCACCCTATAGGTCTTAAATATAAAATTCCACGAGCTCCAACAACAATATGATGAAGTGAGGGTGATGACATGCACCAATGCTACAACCCAATACCTTGCCAAGCTATAGGAGGCGAAGCAGCTGCTTACATAGGTGGAAGAAGCACAGAAGAAAGAGGTCATTCTTAAGGTCAGATTGGGGCCTTGGTTGGATGAGGCCTGCATCGTCTTCGCCAATATTGAGGAAAAATTGGTGAACCTGCAGAGTACGCAATAGAAAATCAATCAGGATAGTGCAGGACCAACCACAGAGCAGCTAGTGGAACAAATCAAGCAAGAAGCCATGTAGAGCACGGATGAGGTAGCAGTTGCACAAGTGAAGCTGTGGGATCTTCATAATAAGATCTTTGCACCAACTGAGTGACTCTAGGGTGAGTCACGATATTTGTGTTGGGGGCCTATTGAGATGGGGTCCCCTAGGGTCAATTTTGGGGCAAAAGCCCAAGTTTTTTTATATAAATATGTAAAGTCTTTGCAAATTGTGGTCACGGAGAGCATAGTTAGTTAAAGAATCATAAAGGGTTTTACCCTTCTTTATGTCAGTTTATTATGCTTTTTGAGGATCTACCCATGGTCTGTAGACCATGGGATTGTATAAATAGGTGTGTCTTAGGATGTCTAAGGCAAGTAATGAAGTTTTGTCTATGGGAGAAGTCTAGAGAGTTAGCAAATAAGAGTAGGAAGAAAGGCTCTACAAATGTGTGTGCAAAGGCCTAGAGTAGAGTCCGCAACTAAGTGCATGGACCCTTGTAGCTGAGTGTGCAGGGAAGCCTTGGGTCTGTAAGCTGAACTGAATATTAATAAAGAAGATTGTTGCAGAAATACCTATGTTTATCCCTTTACTTTTGTTTATATGAATGCACTTTATGTTGTGATGGGTTTATGAAATAATGATGTATTGATGCACGACCTTACATGATTTATATTTTTATATGAATGCAATTGATGTTAATTGTTTACACAAAGATTATCTTGTTGTATGTTAAAGTTATTGAACACTTAGGCTGATTTTAGTAATTGCTAGGTTAATAGTAATATTTGATGTAGGTAAGTAGCTAATTAGTCTCTTCAAGGTCCACGAAATACAATCGTAGAACTTTGTCAAGGTTTAGAGGCTGATTAAATGGAGTTATATCGATAAGCCATAAGGGCTTATCAATTTGCGTAAAGGTGGATTTAGGGCATAAAACAACATCACGTTGATCTCTAGGTGCGGAAAATTGGTTCCAGCATCCCCCCATGCTTCTTTAGGTGAGACTTCAGTTTGCGCTCCACAGATTGATGCTGAAAGGGCCAGTAGTGTTGGGATTTGTTTGGTGCAACTAACTATGAACCTGGGTCAAGACCCACTAAACCAACAACCAATCAACACTCTCCATATAGAAGCAACATCAATAGGCAACATCAACCTCTCTACTCATATAATGAGGTCAAAACCCAAAAAATATAACATAGCATGAGGCACATCATGAACACCTCCAAGTAGATCATATTGCCAAAAATATACAACTGAAGTAAACAAGAGAAAATAGATGCTCCCCCTGAACATGTGCCATCTCTAACATCATCTCCATCCTGAAGTGAATCGCTTCTACTGCAAGAAATACTTCCTTAATAGAAGGAGAAGCACCATATTGATGTAGAATCCACTTGACCATGACTACGTGACATATACATTGATAAATACATGGTTGTAGTAGCAACATAAGACCTCATACATGACCATAACATGACCTCATGACTCATGACTATATGAACCAATGATACATACAATAAAAGTACATGGCTTCATGAACATTTTACATAGATATATGAATAAATACATGGATTCTATGATCAAATCCTATGGACCAATGACTCAATGACATGATTTTTTCATTCATTAGCCCATACATATGGCTGCAATAAACTCCATGACACTCCTCCAAAATATGACTATCACCATAATAACTCAATCCACAAATGATAGGACCCTCTACCAACATAAAATGATGATACAATAGAAAAAAATGGCTATAATAAACTACATATAACAAACCATACAGGGTTGGTCCAAGTGATAAGACACATAGGCATCTCATTGCCACACTGTCTCCATGCAGTAGGATAACTGAAAAATGATCAATGAATGTTGCAACAAGGTTGTTATACATATCTTTTCCATTCATACACATTAAATACACCAGATTCTAAAATAATGAGTGGAAATAAATAAGCATAAAGAACAAGCCTTGAAAAACATAGCTCCCCATGAGCATGATATGCCTCATATGAAGTGATTTGGCTGATCTGAAAATGCATGAAATAATTGGATCAAAACTCATATCTGCTAGAAATCCTCAATCTCCCAATGCTCCCCCTGATACCATGCTAGTCTCATAAGTACCTTTGCATTCAAGTAGATCTATCATGCAAGAATGGAATGCGGTAGAGGTTGATCTCTCCTATTCTGAATTTGATGAGGAAGAGTACTCCCTCAGTCTCTTCTTACTCTTTACTCTTCTCTTAAACACATACACATTATCTAGGGTCCTGAATCCTCTTGAAATCACCTTTTTTTATCCTTCTTTCCAGATGATGCAACCTTTGGAGTTGAAAATCAATTCCTTTCCTCCTTTAATCATTTGGCTCACACTCAAAATATTATGCCTTATACATTCAATGAGGTAAAAATCATCTTCATTTTTCCTCTTCTCATCAATATTGGATTTACTACTTCCTAACAATCTTGTTGTTTTATTTCCTTCAAGCTCAACACGACCACTCTTGTTTCTATTGAGAAAATATTTTTTTCTCCTATCTCCTGTTACATGGTGTGAGAATACACTATCAATATACTACATGTCATCCTCATCATGCGAAAAAAGCATAATGCAACATCTTCTAATCTGTTGCTCCTTCTTCTTCCATGTGTTCTTGGGCCAATTCCTTGGTTGTGCGTTCTCTTTTGTCTACTTCTTTTTAATTGAAAACCTCAAGAATCTAGGAATCTTACAATCCTTGGCCATGTACCCAAAATTATGACACACATAACACTCTATATGTTGAAGATATGTATCCAAAGGATCTAATATCTTGTTTCTTATATTGTACCTCAATCTTATCATGATATATCTACAATCAATGAATTTATTCCCAAACATGTTACAAGAAAAAAAATAACCATTGAAAGAACTTGTATACCTGAATGTAGGTCCTCCTCTTGGCTAATCATAATGATGCATGGATGTGTTCATTCCTCTCCTACAAGTAGCTTCCACATGAAAAAAAGTATGATAGTTGAAGCACCCGATCTTGTCCATCAAGGCGGAAAATGAGTTTTGTTTTCTCCTCTGAAATTTTCCACCATCAAAATCCTAGGAGTGAATGGTCTCCATGGTTATCTTCTTTACCGATGTTGGTGGATATGTTTTCTCTCTTCTTCTTGCTATTATTGCTGGTAACATTCTTTGCTGTAGGATTCTTTGGTTCTTCTTTGTTATTCTTTCCTGCATGTAAACTTGTCTCAACCTTTTGAATATTGCTTCCAGATATGTTCATTGTTATGGTACTCTTCAATTTCTCCAACTACTAGTTCTTTTATTCAAGATCCTTTCTCAATTTTTCAATCACACTTTCAAGTGCTTCAACATAATCCTCCCTATCCTTTTTCTTTCTTCCATTTACCTCTTCTATTCTTTTCGATTCTTCCAGCTGTGTCCTTAAGGTAGTGATCTCTTCCTAGAGAATTTTCTCCTTTTCATTACAAACCTACAATTTCCTCTCTTGCTCCTTGCATACATCTGTTAGTCTACCAATTTCACTAGAAAACTATTTAATAACAACCATGGGAGATTCATATCAAGCCTAAAGGAGCATATAATTGTGATCATAATATTTTTCACAAACTAAATCTGAATCATTGTCATTACCGCTATTAGAAATATAACTCAAAAGTAAATCATTACGACTTATACCTTCATATTTGTTGTCCCTTTTCACAGGTGGTTCAAATGGAGATTTCTTCTTCATGGATCTCTCATTAGTCTTCTTTTTGTTTCTCTTCTCAACCTCTTCATCACTATTGTTGATGTTGGTTCCATATAACATATGTAGTCTATCCTAAACCTCCTTAATAGATTTTAAATCTCAATTTTCTCTAAGTCTGCATTATGGAGATTTTCAAAAATAATTTTCCTTGATTGAGAATTTTTCTTCCATGATTTAGTTGAAATAAAATATCCATCCTATCCTTCACAAAAAAATCTCCAAATATTAGAGCCCCAAAGAAATAATTTATTTTTTCACACTTTGTTTCCGTACCTTGAAATTTGTAGCAGTAAGAATTGATTTCCTTGGAGAAATCATTCTAAAAAGAAATGCAAATTTCTTCCAACAAACACCAGATCTACTCTCCAGTGATCAAAATTAAACCAAGAGTCACACTCTATGTTGTCTTGAGGGGGCTTGGACCCAGGTTTAGAGTTAGTTGCACTAACCAACAAAACCCTACACTACTGTCCCTTTCGGAAACAACCCGTGTAGCGTAGGCTACAGTCTCACCCAAGGAAGTATTAGGGGATGCTAGAACTAGGTTTCTACATCCAAAGGACTATGTGATGTGTTTATATCAACTTAGGGCTTATCTCGACCTTCGTAAACCTTAACCCTTAAAACCTGGAAATTGCAGCAATTAACAATTAGCATATTTATGCCCTTCACCGATTACGCTAAACATTCATTACATTATATAAATACAAATATCTAAGTCTTCATGAATCTATTAAGTACTTTTTAGGATTAATCACATTCAATAGATCAAAACATATAGTAAATTTAGAGATAAACAATGATACATAGATACATAGATAATTCTTCAAAACAACCTTTATTATGCTTAGATCTTCAATTATAGTCCTTTTCAACCCTACGCACATAGCTGCAGGGACCCACATACTCAGCTGCGGATTTACCAAGGTCTCCGCCCACATAGCTACAAGAGCCTTCCCCTTCGCCCAAGTACAAAATAAACAAAACAAACCCAAACTATGCACTTCTATGCTCTTCTTCAATATCTCTCTATGACTCTTCTATGACTCCTTTTTATATGATTCTTCATTACAATACCATGGTGTGGAAACCATGGGCCGGTCTCAAAACAACTTGAATCTTAACAAACTAAGGGGATTTGACCTTCTAAAATCCCCTTTGACTCTTATCAACCTGCACTACTCATGCTCGCTCCTCAAAATACAGAAACTTTACAATATTTAACAAATATTTACAGAATTTGACCCAGGGGACCCCGTCCCAACTAGTGCCCAACACAAAGTTGTGACTCGTCCCAAGTCACTCTGTTGGTGTTGCATCGATATTTTCTTGCAGAGTGAATTCAATATTCAAGGCTTGAAGATCTGATGTTCCCTGCATGGTGGCCTGTGAAACTTCTTTGACCAATTTCTCTATGGTTGGACTTTCGGCTACAAGGCCCATTGTTCTTTGCATCTGCTGCAGAGCCTTTAACTTGTTTTGGGTTGTCTGTGATAGATGGCTTGCCTCATCGACCCAGGGATGCGCCATTAAGGATATGATGGAGGCCTTTCAATGCAACTCATCAATCTAGGTTTGGATTAACTTTCCTTCCTTTAGTTTGGTGAACCTTTGCATAGGTGCTAAGGTTCATGTTTTTTCCCTGATCTCATAAAACTGCAGCTGTTTGTCACAGATGAGTGCTACAAGCTTGATGCTCAGGTTCTTCCAGAAGTGTGTGTGCTCCTGGTCTTCAGCTATCTCAAAATGGAGAGAGCCCCCTGATAGTGACATTGGGCGAAGCCTAGACATGATTTCCACTGGATTAACGCTCAACACACTCGCTTGATCTGCGCTCACTTGTCCCACCTTGCCTGGGTCACCCCTATCTGGACTTGCAATTCCTTTAGGCCCTACTATAATTTGTCCAATACCATGTGGTACTAGTCCTTGATGTTTCCCCAGATAGTTTCCCTGGTGTTGCAGACAACATCACCAATCTCGTCAAGGCCCCCCTCTGTGAGGACCAATGGTGTCTCACTTACAGACTTATCAGACTTTTGCTTCTTATGAGGTCCCGTGGTAATTCACTTCTGCCTCTTTCTGACCTAGAAGGGGGACTCTAAGCCTACACCCCATTCATCTTCACCTTTAGTCTCCACCTCCACATCTATGTGGTTCTTCGAGGTCAATAATGACCTGTGACATTGTTACAGTTTTCTCCTTTGGTGCTTCCTTCTCTTTGGCAACAACCTTTTCTTTTGGCGCTTCCTTCTCTTTTACAGAGGCCTTCTCCTACTGCACTAATATTTCTTCCTACACTACCTTTTCTTTCTGTGCTTCCTTTTCTTTCTGTGTGACCTTTTCTTTTTGTGCAACCTTTTCTTTTGTAGAAACCTTCTGTGCTTCTTTTTCTTTGCCTTTCTTGGCTACTGCCACAACCACTGTTTTCACCATTTCACCTTCGATGGCCTTGCTTGTCCCTACACCTTCATTAGATTGGGTGAGCCATTTGATGATGATCCCCAGAATATCTTCCTCTATGACCAAATATGGAAACTTATGCCATGTTCGTATGGAATCCTTCTTTGCTCGTATAGACAGATTGTGAAAATCTGCCTTGAAATCTGCAATATTTGTATACTGCGCATGTAAAATTGGTGATAACTTTAGCTGTTGGTTGATCACCATCCAAAACTCTATCTCAAATAAGACACAAAAGATCTTCATTTCCATGATGCATTTAGGATACTTCATCACCCATAGCGAGGTGAATCTCATAGCCTCGCACAAATCTGGATCCTGTGTTGGGAAATGCCTCTCCTCAGGTGTCCTCCATGCCACCAGCATGATCAACTGAAGTAACCATATGTAGTGGAATGCCTTTCCATCCTCCTGGGCTTCAAAAAAATCCTCCAGAAACTCATGATAGAGATACTTGGCCCAATTGTATTTGACCCCTTTGTTGCACTGCTGATCAGGTGCTCAAAATTAGGCTCAAAACTCAAATTGTTAGAATATTGATAAACTTAGAATTAGATCGAAGAGCTCATCATTCTAATTCCAACGGTGTGAACGAAAATTGAATCTGAGCTCATATGAAGAAGTTAGAGAAATTCAAAGTTTAGGTTTTACTTCGACATATGGCAAGAAAAGATGATGTGGCAAGGCCCTTCAGCGAACTTCAACGAATGGGGAAGTGCCAAGTGGAAGGTTTCCATTGGTCCCAACATTTCACAAATCACATATCATAGGAAGGTGATGTTAAAGAATCATCTCGAAGAAAGTAAGGGTTGCGATGCGATAAATCACAATCACACTTCGCAAAAGACAGAGGCCCTTGTGTTAAAAAATCGGCCCCGAGCAAGTCAGGGTTGTGATGTTAAATCACAATTGAAATTCGCAAAAGACATATGTCCTCATGTTAAAGAATCATCCCCAAGCAAGGTCAGGGTTGCGATGAGATAAATCGCAATCTGACTTCGCAACAGGGAAGGCATTGCAGAAATTTTCCCCCAACTTGCCCAGGTTACGATGCAATAATCGTAATCACACACTACAAAAGACAGAGTCATGCATTATGTTACCCATCAGTTCTTTGAAAATTTCAATTTTCGAAAGGATCCCGAATGCTATATGACTATCGGTTACAGTTAATAGTTTTGTCAGGTCCGCCGTATTCCAATCGCACATTGCCCTGCCACATTCACAAACCATAAGGCTGCCGATTTTCTGCCCATTGCAATTTGCAGTGGGACAGTCAATGCCGATAGATTATCAACCACCACATGGCGAAATTTTTTCTCAAATAGCACTTTTGGGAGCTAATTTGTAGGATCATGTTGGAAATGGGGCAATTTATGAAGCAAATATTGGGAAAACAAGGAGGAAGTCATAACTTCTTCATTGTTTCACCAAGTTGGATGAAAAATGAGGCTAGATAGCCATTTTTGGACATTATGCCAATTGGAGTAGGTTTCTGAAGCATTTGAGCATTGTAAACACATCTTCTTACACTTTTGAGCATAATAGAGAGGCCTAAACCATTGGAAGCTAGACCAAGGAGATATAGCCCAGGAGGGGTGAAATCCTTTATCATGTTCCTGTTGTAATGTTTTTTTGTTGATGTTTTGTACATGCTCATGCTACTGTTCAGTCTCTTATTTATGTTTAATTACTCATAAAATTAACATAAAAAGTCATTTTTCACTTGCAAAAATTCATGAATCCTTAAGCACAATGAAATCATTTTGTTTGTAATATGAGGAGGATGTTAACACAACAATTTAATATTCTAAATCAGATCAACTACATAGCCAAAAATACTATTGGTACCATCACTTCATCAGCGCAATTATTGGGTAGCGCAAGCCCCATGGAACGAGTATGGGGTGCGAAGCCTGAAATTTTGCGTAATATTAGGGTAAAAGACTCTGAAGAAAGCGTGGAGTTAAAACTATAGTAGGTTGAGTCAAAGGGTAGTCTGCCCAAAAATAATGTAAAGAAATAGTAATAGAGTTGGCCCACGGAGGGACCGCGGGCCAAGGGAAAGTATAAATAGAGTAGGGCTCTATGAGGGAAAGCAGTTCTGGAAAAAAATGGAATGTAATGGGTTCTGAAAGGAAATAACTTGAAAGTGGTTGTAAGTCTGAGTTGAGGGAGTAGGGTAGAAGGTAGAGGCTCTACAGCTGTGTGCGCAGAGGCCTGGAAAGTTCGTAGCTAGGTGCATGGACCCCTGTAGCTGAGTGGGCAGGGTGGATCTAGATGTATTGTTGAAGATTGATAATAAAGATAAGTTTCTTTTGAATTCTATGTTGATTACAACTGTACTCTTTTATGATAAATGAACTATTATGATTTATGCATTTGCTACAGTTGAATTCATGTGAACTGGATTAATATTGATGCGCGAAGTAACCAAAAGTAATAAATGTTTGATTAAAAACCAATTTAACTAGATCAAACCAGTAATAAGTGATTCCATCTGTAATAAGTGCGATAAGGGTATTCCGATCTACGCGGGTCTGGCATACCGTGAGGCTGCAGAATAGTGCACGAGGCCCAAACCACATCCAAGACATCCCCAGGGTGTGGAAACCTGGTTCCGGCACCCTCCCCTATTACCTCGGGTGAGACCTCAGTCCGTGCTTTACGGGCTATTGCCGAAAGGGCCAGTAGCTGCGGGATTTGTTTAGCTAAATAATTCTTCCAAACCTGGGTCAAGCCCATATAAGCCAACAAATGGTTCTGTTGCCAGGACTGGGATCTACCTAAGGGGTGTTTGGTGTGAAAGGCGGGAACGCTAGAGGAAAGAGTGATGAAGGATCAAGATGGTAGTAATGGTGAGTACCATCCAGTTACCAATATTTAAGGGAGCAGGAAGTGAAGATTCAGAAAAGTTTTGGTTTGTCTTGAATTCAGTATGGAACGCATAGCAGATCATGGATTATAATATCAAGAAATCCATCTTAGTCAACACACTACAGGACCGAGCACTAAGATGGTATATGAAGTATTTGGGCATCAACCCAACGATGGGGATAGTGGACATCTACACGGAGTTAAAAAAGGAGTTTAGCTAGCAAAAATCAGAGTCGTAGTCAGTTGTGGGATTCAAAGAAATCACGATGATGCCTAATGAGACCCCATGGGATCTGGATCAGAGGTTAAAAAGCACTATTCGCGAAGCCAACATGACCCTGACGGATGCACAACATTGTGCTTGGTTCATCACATCACTAACGCCATATCTGAAATTGTCTTTGTCGCAACAAAAGATCTCAACCCAAGTAGAAGCGCTAGAATGCGGCTGCAAGAAACCCCGGTACAGGACCTAGGGTTGGGAGTTCAACAAATCCAAGCACAAGTCCAAAATTTGTGTTTGGAAATATAGAAATTAAAACAAGACAAGGCACTGCACCCAGAAGTCCGGGAAGAAGTATGGTGGGGGGTGTGTAGAAGCCAAGGACATGATAAGGATCACTACACGGCTGCAGTAAATTTTACAGCAACAGGGGGGCCAACAACCTTGTGATTAGAGGTACAGATGGGACCGAGTGCGATTTCCCCACTTTGGTGCACAATTTTCCAAGTAGGGGGAAAGCATGCAACAAACAGCTGCTACCTATTGCCGAACATATGACAACCTCCTCAACACTTATTTTGTAACTTTTGCAGAACAATGGGTCACGAGGAGAGAGATTGCTGCATGTTGATGGATCGACCCCCTACATATAAGATGAAAATAGAGATGCGTGGACAGGACCCAGCTACACCATTTGTGCATGGAGGATTTCTGATATGTAGACGAGGGCATGGAGGATGGGGGCCCGAACGAGGCCATGGACAGTTGATCTATTATAATTATGGTGGACAGGGACATTACGCATGGGATTGTATGAATCCTACTAGAGTCTGTTGTTAGTCATGCTACCAATTTGATCACGATGCAATTAATTGCCCTACGCTGCTCGCGCAATTAAGGGAGAAAGGAGTGCTCCCAGCTAGTCCTGCCTAGAACGTCCAGATGATGAAGGCTGAACCCCGCACTGAAGGCCCCAACATAAACATGATGCTCATAAGCGGTGTAGCTACCAGGGAAGATAAGGGGAAGAAGTCGGAATAGGATATGTGGGTTCGTAAGGCTCCTGCAAAACAACTAGAATTTGATTTTGTGCAAACAAAGGAAACCTTTTTGGAGGCTAAGAAAAATTTTGCAAAAGCATCGACTTCGGGTAGTAAGGAGCAATCCAACCTACAATAGGATAATGCCTTGGTAACTACCTTTTTAGAAACTTGTATGAATCTCCTGCAGGATGCCAATGCGGTGAAGTGGTTGCAAGAATTAATAGCTAGATGCGCGGGGGCAGACGAACCGTACATAATCCAAAAATTGGGCAAGCACATCTTATGCACCCGACGGGAGATGCGGCTAACTTCCTAGATTGGCAATTATGAGATGGACTAGGTCATATTAGATCTGGGTTCTGATGTGAATGTCCTACCAAAACAAACCTAGTAATGCATGGGCAAGCCTGCACTACAATGGTCCCCGATCCAAATATGATTGGCAAACCAACAAAAGATCCGGTTGATGGGAATATTGCAAGGAGTTGTCATAGATATCAACGGTGCCCATGTTGATTTTGAAGTCATAGAAATCATGGACAATAATAACCCCTATCCAGTACTACTAGGAATAGATTGGGCAATAGACATGAATGGAATCATCAACCTCAAAAAGTGGAAAACAATCTTCCAAAATAATGCACTTCGAGTAGTCATTCCTTTGGATCCAGCTAAAGGTTCCCGCTATACTGAATCAGTGTGCGACGACAATAGTGATAGGGAACTAGACTACATCTACCAGCTCACTGCGCGAAATGGGGACTGAATGAACCCAACTATGGATGGACGACTCTCATGGGACTGCGATAGCTCTTGCACATCAGATTCAGATGAAGAGGTTGAACGATGGAAAAATCGACTACACGAAGTAACCACATTGAATTGTAATAGAATGGTGGCAGTAGGAGCTGTCACGTCATTCACAAAAGTCGCCAGAGAACCAATCGTCTCAATGAAATCAAAATCCAGTGCGCCGAAGGTATTCACATCCAGGAAAGCTAGGACATCGACAAAAGAGGTAGGCATAGCTAAGCATAAACTAAAGCGTGGAGGTCGCGAACACACGGTAATACTGGTAGTTAGACAAACAAAGAAGAGCAACTTGCAGTAACACAAATCACCAGAAGCTTCCCATAGGATCCACGAGAACCCAAGGGATGGCATACATCGCAGCGCTATGCTAACACGATTTGCTTGGAGGCTGTGGGTACTGCGACCTAGATGGCTCTGCATTAGGCAATGGAAGAAAAACTAGAAGAATCCGAGTAGCTACTGGCCCTGCACTGATAGCACCCTTAAGGTATGATCCGGAGATCGAAGCCTGGTAGAAAGGACTAAATTCAAGAGGATATCACACCGCAATGCTCACAGAAGCTTAGCCTTTTTTCGCCTAAGACGACTCAGACCCTCACGAAATATTGCTAGAACTAACCCAGAGGGGACCAGGCTATCAAGACAACACACACATCTGTGGCGCAAAACCCTAGCTAACCAAGCACTCAAACAATGCCCGCAACACAAGGAGGTAGGGATAGTACGCATCTGCATTGATGGTGCGGACACCTGACTAGTCGTTAAGGTCATAGTCGTAGCACCCCAAGTAGCTGAAAGAGAGCGCGAGACTATAAACAAGTCTACAGGTAGCCGATCTGGCATACCCAGTTTTGCCTACATTACCCTGTCTCCTCGATCGCAACCATGAGTGATGGGTTGTGCGGTGCCAAAAGATAACCGTTAGCATTCCTTTCCATAATAGAGACGTTAGGGTACGATAGGAAGAAGCGGGTGGCGAATCATTAAGATGAAAGTTCCGAGGTGGATTCATTAAGATCACTCGAGGGAATGTTGGTACGATACTGAAACACATTGGAACGATGCTATTCAAAGTGACAGTCTTAATTTATGACTGTGGGAGTATACGGGCACATTGGCCGTATATACCAGGATCAATCAGTATACATCTGGCCACAAATCAACCCATGTGTCCTATGGCCAGAACCTGATTAAGATTCATCAAAGAAATACAGTTGAATCAAGAAGAGTTAGCAGGCGCGGGCTGGGAATAGCAGGTTCGAAAATCCCCACGAACACCACGAAGGCAGAAGATGAAGCAGAAGACACGGACAGTCCGAGCCTCACTGTGGCTCACCAAGTAAGTTGCAGCCCCCGATAAGGGCAAAGTTGTTTCGATAGACAACGAGGAAGAGGACGAGGCTCTTCAAGAGCTCCTTGACCAGATCGACGAGGATGAAGTAGATGCATTCAAAATTTTGTCATTTCCCCCATATTTGTCTCCACGGATAGGGTCAACAAAGATACCAAAGGACTTAGATGGAGCGAAAGTAGAACTTCAGACCCCTCTTCTTCCAGATGATATAAATATTGAAGGCTCGCCATGGGGACACGTTCCGACCCTCAAATTTGAAGATTGGGATCTGGCTGACAGTGAGAAGTTCCCCGAATTGGCCACAGACAAATTGTTACCACGGGTGTGGCTGCTGGGTATAGAGAGGGTCGGGATCATCAACCTCTGATGGCTACCTCACTACCACCACGCGACTATTATGGCCTTTGTGATCTGGCAACTTCTCTATCTTGTACATGATGGATTCTTATGGTTGGAAGAGCCAATTTCGATCACAGCTAATTTAATCCACCACATAACGAACCTACCACTACAAGGAGATGACCCCGCTAATGCCCCAGGAACTAGCAGCGAGGTCGGCCTCATTGAAACAATGAACACATGGTACAAATTGGTGAAAGGAAAGTGCAGATATGTCATAGCTAGCATCAACGACCGGGTTGTCTGAGTGGCTACACAACTCCTTGGGGGAAAAATCATGAGGAAGTGTCATGCAGACGAGGTACCTACCTTTGTCATTGCACTGGATGAGCAGTGTGCCCAGGGGGTGCAATTTAATTGGGCACAGTTCTTATGCACAGAGTTCTTGACGAACTACCAAGAAGCACAGGACAAAGGTAAGACATTTCATTATGTTTGGTTGCTTCTATCAATATTTTTGGTAACAAGCATGCTGCCAGTGGATAGATAGTTCCCTAGCATTACAGATGACCTACCTGAAGTCGTACAGTTTATGGTGCTATGTTCAACAAGGGATATGAGAAGGGTTTCTGCAATTCGAGCATTTTGGACTTCCATGGCAGAACAAATATGGATCCGGATTGCTCGCCGACTGCACATGTCTCCCACAATCTACAATAATATCCAAAGCATGGCCAAGATTAAAGTTGACATGCATCATGTGTACATCCAGGTGCGAAAGAACCTGAACCAATATTGGACCACACTTTCGTTCATCGCAATGGATGAAGCAATCTATGGGGTTTTGGGAAAATGGCCTCTCAAATGGCATGTTCCGGACAAGGCCATCCTAGAACAACTCGTTGCCAAATAGAAGGAGAAGGAACAACAAAAGTGGTTCCAGCATCTGGTAGAAAAAGCATGACAGGAACAACAACTCGCTTCAGAACAAGTGGTTTCCTAGAACCCACCAGCCGACAAGACTTCAATAGTGCAAGAATTGGAACCAACATAGGAGACAGACACTTAGGCTCCTAGAGAAGGTCAAATGGTCGTGGTGGGAGGACCCACCAAGTATCAGGAAAAATTTCAAAGTAATAACAGGGGTGGAGAACGAATTCACAACAGGCCTTGCATTGCCTTCTCTACTTATAGAACAGACAACTGTGTTGGGGGGAATCTGGAAGTAGGTGGAAACATTGCAGGCACAATCTTGGGGGAAGGTTCACCTCACCAACAACACAGGTATGACTGAGCCATTGATGAGTGTGCCCGCACCGAACACTGTAACATTGCCAGCCATTGTTATTACAAGACCCGGTGATGAGGGTAGTTGGGATTTAGATCTGGCTGCCCTACCTAGTAGCATACTTTTTCAATTATAGGAGGGGCTCACTATTGAATTCCACATTAGGGAAGGTCACGCCCTCCACACTTTACGGAAGCAGAAAGTTGAGATCGAACAAGTCAATATTCATCATGCTGTCTAGGTTGAGCATTACAGGAATGTCGAACAAGCCGTCACAGAAGCATGCCGCACAATTCTGAGGGTAGTTATCCCTGAGTATCTTCCAACTTTGACCAAGGTTCAACACATGGCTGTAGAAGTCCACATGGTCCAGGAAGAGGCCGTAAAAGCACAAGGAGAGATTGCCCTATAGATTGCAGAGCTTCGGCTCCAGGCACAACAACCCCGACCCAATGATGAACACCGTCAGACAAAAATTCAAGAAGGCATGGAAACCTTGCAAAGCATGGTCCGAGAATATTCAGGACTTTTGGATCAGTCCATTGGCCTACTTACATCTCTACAGGAGGACCCCACCATTCAACACGTTGAAGCTGAGGTATGCACGTTGCAGCAGGCCTATGATATAGCTCGCGGAGAGGCACAAATGGTCACTATCACACAACGACTAGCTAAGATGAGGGAAGCTCAGGCTCTCAAGGCCCAAATGGATGTTGTAAGGAAAACAGAGGCAGTTTTTAAAGATCGCATTCAGCCATGGATCGATGAAGCATTTACAGTTTCTACAATGATGGAGCACAAGATAGCACAAATGCAAGCAGTCTGTGATTTTGAGCAAGCAAATCCATTAGACAAAGATACATCAACGACCCGAGTGGCACTAGTACAACATACCGCCACAATATTTTTTGAAGAGACACGCATAACACAAAACTTGTTAAACAACCTTCACGCAAAGATGGACGCACCAGCTAAGTGACTTGGGATGAGTCATGATGATTGTGTTGGGGGACTTTTGGGTAGCGCAAGCCCCGCGGAACGAGGATGGGGTGCGAAGCCTGGAATTTTGGGTAATATTAGGGTAAAAGACTCCGCAAAAAGCACAGAGCACGAACTATAGTAGGTTGAGTCAAAGTGTAGTCTACCCAAAAATAATGTAAAGAAATAGTAATAGAGCTGGCCTGCGTAGGGACCACGAGCCAAGGGAAAGTATAAATAGAATGGGGCTCTATGAGGGAAAGCAGTTCTGGAAGAAAATGGAATGTAATGGGTTTTGAAAGGAAATAACTTGAAAGCGTATGTAAGTCTGAGTCAAGGGAGTAGGTTAGAAGGTAGAGGCTCTGTAGCTATGTGCACAGAGGCTTGGAAAGTTCGTAGCTAAGTGCGCGGACCCCTGCAGCTGAGTGCACAAGGTGGATCTAGATGTATTGTCGAAGATTGATACTAAAGATAAGTTTCTTCTGAATTCTGTGTTGATTGTGACTGTACTCTTTTATGATAAATGAACTATTATGACTTCTGCATTTGCTACGGTTGAATTCATGTGAACTGGATTAATATTGATGTGCTAAGTAACCAAAAGTAATAAATGTTTTTTTAAAAACCAGTTTAACTAGATCAAACCAGTAATAAGTGATTCCATCTGTAATAAGCGCGATAAGTGTATTCCAATCTACGCGGGTCTGGTGTAGTGCAAGGCTGTAGAACAGCGCGCGAGCCCCAAACCACATCCAAGACATCCCTAGGGTGTGGAAACCTAGTTCTAGCACCCTCCCCTACTACCTTGGGTGAGACCTCAGTCCGCGCTTCGCGGGCTGTTACCGAAAGGGCCGATAGCTGCGAGATTTGTTTGGCTAAATAATTCTTCCGAACCTGGGTCAAGCCCATATAAGCCAACAATGACATTTCTTCATTATCTTTCCAACCAAAATTTGTGCAGCGAACTGCACAACTCCATCTGATATGGAACTAATAGCGTAGCCTCACGACTTCTTCAACAACCTGAAGTCACTTTTCATCTGATCGGCCAACTTCTTTTGGCACGATTTCCCCATAAAATCATTGGCAAGGTTTGCACCTTGATAAGGAAATGAGGTAATTCTATGGATCCCTCCTAGCAAGAGGAACCCATCATGAACCAACACCAACAATTGACACACACAGATAATATTTATGATGCTGCAGCTAAAGTGTGGCACCCACAACATGTTAAGCAATCCATGGCACTCAATTCTCACTACCCACTTCATTGGCTCAAGCTATGTAACACCCAACTCCTCACAGTAGACCTCCTTCAGATATTTGCTCGGTTCCAATTATGATAACTTCACATGATCACCCAAGTCCCAGTATTCCATCTTTAGGGACGGTACTCAAGCAAACAAATTTCCCTCCACAGGTATGTCCTCCAACAGTAATTGTGTGAAGACCTTGTATTTCGTTGAGTCTAGGTCCTTAATCACTTTGGTTGTGGATTTCCTAGGCGTACATAAGGTGGTAGCCGAGTATTCGACATTGTCTCCTCTGCATAAATACCTTCAACCCCCATATTCAGTGCTTCCTCATCGAATCCAAGGGTTCCATCAGTTGATTGATCCTATCCATTCGACCATTATGTCTAACCTCTTTTGGATTTTTGTGCGGCGATTTCCACATTGACACCTTTTGTGGCTTCTTTTTCTTCTTCTCTCCTACCACAGAGGCAGTGGGTTTAGGCCTCGACGACCTAGGCACTGTGGTAGGTATGGTTGTGTTGCAGTCATTCCCTCGCAAAATATTTCCTTCTACCACTCGGGTAAATCTCCTCCCACCCAAGTCCTTGCTACGAAAAATTCTATCGTATCTCTTTCTAATCCCCTCAAGACATGCATCAATTGTCTGGGCACAAACTAAAGAGCAAAATCTCAAGGCAATTTCTCTGGAAGCAAAGTGTTCAAATGTGGAGCAAGATGTTGTATTTATAGCCCATTTTGAATTCAAATCCGTATGTTCCCTCCATATCTCCTTCATTAATGCTCTTTTGGTGGCAGATTTCCATCACATCTCCCCTCTACCCATTCACTTCACCAAACTGTCCTTCTGGTCGTGTATTTTATAGTCTCACACTTCATTGCAACTTCCTGAAGTACTAAGACTGCCCTGAATTCATATAGTCATTACATAGGGGCGGGATCACCCCTGTACAACTTCAATCGACTCCCATTGATTTTTCCTGGAAATAATTCTTCGTTCATCTTCGCATGCTGAACTACACCTCAATCTGTAATCTCTTTGATGATGTATGGTCCTGGCCAATGCATCTAAGACTTTCCTAGTAAATTTGTAAAATAAAAATCATACATTAGTACTAAATTTCCACTTTGAAAGGTGCACTGTTTGACGTGACAATTGTGTCAGGCATTTTCTCTAGCCTTCTGGACCTGTTGATGAAGACCCGCTAAAAAGCAATCTTCTTCTAACTTAAATATCTGCGTGAGGCATTCTTCCATGATATATCAATCGACCATTTTTGTGACTGCAACAATTCCAAACTAGGCATGATGTACTCCATTGGCATCACTGCCTCTTTTCCATAAACCAACCTAAATGGTGTCTGTCTAGTCAAATTTTTACAGGTAGTTCTATATGCCCAAAGAAAAACTGTTATATGCACATCCCAATCGTTCCTATTGGCATTGCAGATCTTTGCCAAAGCATTCTCGATGATTTTGTTAAAGGCTTCAACCGTGCCATTAGCTTGAGGATGATACAGTGTGCTCTTCTGGTGATACATCTGAAATTCTTCAAGCAAAGCAACAACTATTTCATTCAAGAAATGTGAACCCATATTGCTCTTCAAAATATTAAGACAACCAAACCTAGACAAAATGTATTCAAATATAAACTTCACATCTGTAGCCATGCTTCAATGCTTCATAGGCTACGCCTCAACCCACCTGGTCAAGTATTCTATTGCCATAATGATGTTTCATGCTACTGTCTTCTTTCTTGGTGGCTGAATAGGTCCTACAAAATCTATTTCCCATTTAACAAATGCTTGTAGCGAAACTTGCAGGTTTAGAGGAAATTCATCCCTTCGTGATGGCATCCCAGTCCTCTGAAAGACATCACACACCCTACAATATTACTTGGAATCCTTGTGCACAGTTTACCACCATAGCCCAACTCGTAGGATCTTCTGTGCAGTCTCTCTGCCTGCACAATTTCCTCCAACAACTCCTCCATGTGCTTCAACGATGATACTTTATTGTTCATAATCTGGTACATACCTGTGGAGAACTTCATCTGACCCCATTTTATACAAGTGCCATGCAATGATAGAAAATTTTGTATCCTTGACCACAAATTATTGCTTTTACTACATCTATACCCTTTAGGAGCTGTACCGATAGACAAGAATTGGATTATATCTACAAAGTGTTCATCTCAATGTGCACAAAAAAGAATTGCACATCATGCAATCCTTCATCAAGACTTGTAGGTTCTTCTCCATTCTGAATCCACGAAATGTAATCCAGTCCAACATTTAATCTCCCTAGATTCAAAACTACCTCAAAGTTGTACTCCTGGAATAGTAGTAACCACCTACAAATTCCCCCCCCCAACACAGGCTGGTTGACTAGGTACTTCAAAGAGGAATGGTTTGCATGCATTTTGAAGTGTGCACCCAACAAATAATGCCTGAACTTATAGAGCACATATACCATTGCCAACCCTTCACGCGTCATGGTCGAATAATTCTTATTTTCCTTAGACAACTACTTGCTCACAAATGCAATCGGATGGTCGATATCACCTACACCTGGTTCGGTTAACATCGTTCCTAATGATATGCATGATGCATCTACATGTACATGGAGTTCTTTCTTCCAATTGGGGAACACCAGAATAGGTGTTGTAACCATTTTTTCCTTCAACACATCTAAGATTTTATGGCAATCATCATCCCAGCAAAACATTGCATCCTTCTTCAATAATTTTTCCATGGGCACAATGATCTCCATATATGCCTTGATGAACTTCCTATAGTATCCTATATGGCCCAATGTTGCGCGCAACTGGTTCACATTCCTTGGAGGCTCTAGATTGATTATCACTGTAATTTAGTAGGGTCCACCATCAACCCTTGCTTACAAACAATGTGGCCCAAAAGTATCCCATATGGTACGCAAAATATGCACTTCTAACAAATTAAGGGATATCTGATACTTCCTACAAGTATCTAGCATTAGGCGAAGACTTGCAACATGCTTTTTCACTAACCCAAACATCATCCAATCATCAAAGTAAACCTCAAAAAACTTATGAATAAATTATTTAAAGGCTATGATTACTACCCTAGAAAAAATCACAGGGGCATTCTTAAGGCCAAAGGGCATAATTGGATATTGAAGACAACCCCATTTTGTAGTGAAGGTAGCCTTACTTCGATCTTTTGGCACGATCTTGATCTGGTGATACAAAAAGAATTGAGAACCCATATGTAAATGAGTAGGCTTCTTGACCACCAACTTTCTCTAATACTTCATCTGTGAATGGTGTAGGGAATGGATCATGTACACAAGCATCGTTCAACTTCCTTAGATCTACACAAATTTAGATTTTTCCGTTTGTCTTCTCCTGATCCACGATAGGACTAACCCAGTCCAATTCTTATACATGCTTAATAATCACTGCTGCAAACATCTTATCCAATTCTTCACGAAATTTTTCTTTGTACATAGGATTCAACTGGTATGGGCACTGCTTTACTGGCTTCGCATCTGGCTTCAGATTGATCTTCATTACACCCAGATTACCTACTATCCCCTTCAAATAAAAACTTCGTTGGAAACAAGTCCTGATATTTCCCTAATAGCTCTGCACCCTTGTCAACTATGTCCTCATCCCAATAATCACCTATATTTGTGAAATTTGGTTGTGCTTCTGACCCAATGTCCACTTGCTTGGTATTTAATGGTTAGGAAATGTCAGGAACTTCTGCCTTAAGCTTGACGACTTCATGTTATCCCTCTGACTGAGGGACACTGATATTCTTGGGATCTTCCTCACCTTCTTCTGTGGTAATATTTTAGCATTCCAAAGCATGGCACAACTGCGTACTCCAGTATGGTTGTACCCATGTGACAGGTTCTTTTGACATTATGAATATCACAAACTTTATTTCCCGTAATGCTTCATCAATACATTTGAATCCATCCTCAAAATTGAATGTTAACATAAAGCTTTCCTTTAGAACGTCCCATTCCACGGTTCCACGTCGCAACTCTATTTATAAATACTAGTTCATCGGAATAGTATCCAAAGTGTGGTAGAATATTTGCACCCATTTAGGATATGGTTCCTCTCCCCATGCTTTCTGTTGGCTTGATGGGCCTTGACCCAGGTTCAACATTAGGAAGCCAAGCAAATCCCTAAACTACTGGCCTTTTGGCATCAGTCCATGGAGCACAGAATGAAGTCTCCCCCGAAGCATTATGGGGGGATGCAGGAACCAAATTTCACACCCTGAGATGGGTGTAATGTCCGTTTTCTACCTGAATCACTACCTTCACACATATCAATAAGCCTTTAGGGCTTATCAATGTATTTCCTCTTCCACCTTACAAAACCTCCATGAAGGTATTTGATCATCCTGTGCACAACCTAAACAATGATTTAGGCACTTACACGACTCTATAACTATGTTACTGTCTTGTTTCCTGAATTATCTTAAGTATTAGTTACTTTACCATGCATTTAAGGTTATCCTCACGTAAACATATATTATCACTTACGATCAAATAACATATAGAAACATATACATTCACACATTAAATCAACTTTATAATGTAAACTCAACTTAACATATCATAATAACATGAAATAATCAGAGATAAAAAAATATAGTGATTCTATAATACTTATCTTTAATTATGATTCAAGTTCCTATTACAGAATCTATTCGCCCTACGCACACAACTGCAGGGGTCCACGCACTTAGCTACGGACTTCCACCCTAGGTCTCTGCGCACTCAGCTGCGGAGCCTCTTCCTACACTGAGACTCTCTATCTTAGCTTTCCCCAAACTTACCAATGACTTCTCTCCCTAACTTACTTACTTTCCTCCTTTTTATACAATCCCATGGTTCACAGACCATGGGTAGATCTTAAAACTGACACAACTTATCTAACCCAAGGGTGGAAAACAATTTTAACTTTAGATATCTTTCATGCTCCACAACCACAAATTTCAGAGACTTTACATTTCTTTACACAAAATTCAGGCCTTCTGCCCCAAAAATTGGGTGTTTAACCCAAAACTAACCCCCAGGGGACCCGTTCCCAACACTTTCTTTCAATGAGCCAGATGTTTGTGCAAATCATCCTTTCCTTTATATTTTCAGTAATGCAGGTTTTGGCATATCCAAACCACAACTTCATCATCCTCTGGTACTCTTTCCATTCTGCAAAACTGTCTTATGTGTACCCCATCATCTGGTAGGCGTAGCTCTCAGCATGATGTCTAATGCCTAGAACCAATGCTCCTTTAGTACATCCCTTTCAAATTTATCTAGAAACAAATTTACATCTTCTAAGCCATCATAATATGGTAAATTGCATACCTTAGTAGATATACAATGGAGTGATTTAGTAAGCCTATTGCATTGCAACATTGACACTTCATGCAATCTATTCTGCCAATGCTCGAGCTCCTCATCAAAATCTAAGTCACAGGAGTTGTCCTTTTCCCAAGTAATTCACCCATATATTGTAGGGTTGATCCAATCCTCATTCCGCCACAATAAGCGTATAGATCTGCTCAATATCATCCTCCTCACAGTAATCTCGGTCTGGTTCAGTATATCGCGCACCCTCGACTGGATCCAATGGAACGTTGACTCTCAGTTCCTTCTTCTCAAACTTCATACTGCGATTCTTCAGGTTGATTACCACATTCATATCAAACGCCCAGTTAATTACAAGCATCATTGGGTAGGGATTATTGTCATCCACCATTTTTATTACCTAAAAATTAGCTATAGTGTGTGCCCCTTCAATGTCTATAGTTACTCCATGTAAGCACCCCATAAGAATAATCTTCTATTGGTTCGCCATTCGCTGCTGAATTGGGGACCACTGCAATGCTAGATTTTCCATTCTTTCCCAAGTCTGTTTAGGCAACACATTCACATCAAATCCCAAACCTAGGATCACCTGGTCCATTTCAAATTCCCCGATTCGTGCAGTCAATCTCATCTCTTGACCAATCATTTTCTTACCCTTGTCTACTTTATGTATTGCATGCTGTTCAAGCAATGGCTTACCCTTTCCAACGCTATTGTCTATGAACTCTTATAGTCCCTCTACTACTTTCTAGTCCCTTAGAAGCTTCATGTAGGTATGTAAGAAGGATGTTAACACTGACGGATTTGTTTCCCACACAATAATGAACTCTTCAGGATTCTTCATTTGTGTGCTCCGAGTCTTTGATGTCGAAGCTCCTGAAGCGGAAAATATCCTTTTTTCCTCCATAAAATTTTCCTTTTCCTTACAAAAATAATATCCATCATCTTTGTCAGCAACCTTGCGCATCCATATATTTTCTTCTAGTTGTTTTCCCATGGCTTTATCCTTCCCGGTAACTATACCACTTCGTGTAACAATATTAAAATTCGGTCCATCTTTGCACGATTATGATCTCATCATCTAGATGTTTTGGGTAGGGTATTGGTTCTTCTTCTCTTGCATTTTTGCGATGAGCATGAGAAAATATTCTATAACGTGGTGAAACTGTTAATGATCTTAACAAGAGGGGTGTGTTAGGTTCTGACAATATTTCACAAAGTGGCCTAGTTCCCCACAATTGTAACACATAATCTATCTATGACCTCTTCCATCTCCTCCCCCTCATCCTCTTCCTCATCCCTAGAATCCTCCGCATGTTGCAGTTGCGCCTTCATCCTACTAAGGATGTGTCTCAACTTGTACTCTATATGTCGAGGTTCTATCCATCATTAAATCATAGCTTTGACAATTGCACTCACATGGCCTACAAAGTTACAAAAATTTCATAACAGTTGTTGGGGAGTCTGTACAAAATTTTGTAACAAATGGAAATTGTATGTTATATGTTTTCCTGTTATTTGGCAGATAGCGCACCATGGCACCACACTGGTGCTTGACCCAATGATATTTTCCAGCTTCAGGGAGACATAATCTCCCCCAATTAGTTAGGTTTGATACATCGGGAAATGATCCTTTTCGTAACCATGGCCTTTTCACTTTAAGCACCATACATCTGCATGGGTCTCATGTTGGAATTATTTCCCCTTTTTGAGATCCTACAACTCCATATGCAGGCTAGCCAATTGTGAATGAATCTACTGCACTACTAGATTCATATTCTGAATAGGCAAAGTCTTCAACTTCATAGCAATATCCAGTGCTTCATCTTGTGATCCAACCTTCTACTGTGACAATGCTAGTCCCAAATGAGATAAAAACAAAGAAATATACCAATACTTATGTTTCTCATCTATGATCTACATATTAGCCTGTTGTAGTAGACATTTAAGCCTTTCATCAAAATCTCATGTAGATTCATTCACCTTTTCTTAATTTCTTTGACCTCAGTTACAGACTGGGCTTGAGACTTAGGCTTGTTGAATTCATTATTTAGTGCATCTTTCATATCTTTCAACGATGCAGCTGGATGAGTCATACTATACTTAATATACAACCTCATCACCCTGTCTTGCAATGTTGTGACCAGCTGCGCTTTCTTCAGGTCATTATCCATTATCTGCTATGACTTCCACACAACTTCTATCACAAGCCAGAACTATTTAGGATCTTTAGTCCCCAGACCCTTGAATATAACAATCTTCATGGTGTTCACCATACTGAATAACAGAGGTGGAGGTGGAGGTGTAGTTGTGTGAGATGGAGGTGGAGTGGATGGATGTGGTATTCCTGCAATACCTTGATCTATTTCCTACAATGCACCTTGAGGTGTCTTTAGGTTATTACTTTCTTTGTCACTATCAAATGCTCCCAACAAAGGAATTTACTCATCACTTGAGTCTACATCTCTTCTGTATGGTCTCCCACTTTGCGTAGTTCCTGTCGAGTCTCATCTAAACATCAATTTAATGGCATAACCTCTTTCTCACATAATAGCATTTTAATCCAAGTTTTTAGACACTTCAAATACTTACCTCTTGTTCCTTTGAAAAACTGGTGTTCAGCTTCGCTATAACTGACAGACATGTCAATCACAAGCTCAATAATAAATTGACCCAAAATACTATTAGTCCAGTAATCAACAAGCTTCACGACCTTTTTTTCTAACCCTTCCAAGCGCTTCACTAACTATGGAGTCTACATAATATGGTTATCCAACTTCCAAGTACCTTAACCATTCACCAATTTAGCTAACCATTCGTATAATTCAAATAGAAAAGAGAAGAAGAAAATTTCGTGTTCTTCTGTATACAGGTATCTCTGCAACCACTCTTCTTTCGACAAGCACAGATTCCTATTTTCTTGAGCTGCAAAGTCATGCAACTTCTGATCTATCTAGTTTTTAATCTCATTCTTAGTCGGTATCCACTTATGCCACATTACACATTCCTTAGATATATCCTAGTCCCGGAAACAAAACCATTTGTTGGCTTGAGGGGGCTTGGGCCCAGGTTCAGAGTTAGTTGCTCTAATCAACAAAAACCTACACTACTGTCCCTTTCAAAAACAACTTGCATAACGTAGGCTATAGTTTCACCCGAGGAAATATTAGGGGTTGTTAGAACTAGGTTTTTGCATCCAAGGTACTATGTGATGTGTTTTTGTCGACTTAGGTCTTATCTCAACCTTCACAAACCCTAACCCTTAAAACATGGAAATTGCAGCAATTAATAGTTAGCAGATTTATTCCCTTCACTGATTATGTAGAAAATTTGTGATAGGTTAACCCGATAATGCAATATAAATCAAATCAAAATACTATAACCTAATTCTACTATCAATTTGCGGAAGCTTAATGTTCAAGCTAAACAATATAACTAGAAGAAGAAGAATCAATGGCACAATACACATGAAAATACTTTGGGGAAAGTCTTAGATAAAAAGCCCCACACTATTGTATTATCATACATGGTGGAAATACATAGGAATTATACAAAGCATTAGCTCTCACAACTAGCCATCTCTCAGTACAATCCTCATAAATGATCACAGGCAATCTTAGCTTTTCTCTAGCCTTCCCCTCTGCCCTCCAAGCTCCTATTTCCTTGTGTTGTTCCTTGTGGATGATTAGCCTATCACCAAGTGGAAAACCAAGCCTTCAAAACTTTGGAATACTCAAGGATGAATCCTTGACTGCATGCATGAGTTTTCTCCATGAGAAAACACATGCAACTGATAATACACTGTCCTTGAACATTAATCTCAACTAGGTCTTTCTCGGAATAGACATGCATGAGTTTCTGATGAGGGAATCTTC
>APFE030739520.1:171584-189718 GCA_000404065.3 Pinus taeda | reverse complement strand
CTTCATAAATACTTCTAACTTGAATTTCTCCAACTAATTAATTTAAAATAAATTAATTAATTATTTCCAAGTAGTTGTCAACACTAAATTCGATTTTAATTCACAATTTAATTCAAGGACAAATTAAATTGGAATATTTTTGTTTCCATATTTCAATAGATTATGCTAAACATTTATAACATTATATAAATGCAAATATCTAAATCTTCGCGAATTCGTTAAGTACTTTTCAGGATTAATCACATTTGACAGATCAAAACATATAGTAAATTCAGAGATAAACAATGATACAAAGATACATATATAATTATTTAAAACAACATTTACTATGCTTAGATCTTCAATTATAGTCCTTTTCAACCATATTTACACAACTTCAGGGGCCTGCACACTCAACTGCAGACTTACCAAGGTGTCCGTGCACATAGCTGCAGGAGCCTTCCCCTTCGCCCAAGTACATAATAGACAAAATAGACCCAAACTCTGCACTTCTATGCTCTTCTTCTATATCTCTCTAGGAATCTTCTATGAATCCTTTTTATATGATTCTTCATTACAATGCCATGGTCTGTGAACCATGGGTGGGTCTCAAAACAACTTGACTCTTAACAAACTAAGGGGCTTTAACCTTCTAAAATCCTGTTTGACTCCTATCGACCTGCACTGCTCGCGTTCTACTCCTCAAAAAGTAGAGACTTTACAATATTTAACAAATATTTACAAAATTTGACCCCAGGGGACCCCGTCCCAACACTCTGATATAAATTGTTGGAAATCTTTGAAAACTATTGAGGGGCAGGGGGTGAATGAGTAGTGTGACTTATTATCAATTTTTTCCCTTTATTACTTCTCAACTGAATCACACACTTTTTATTGTAGTAACTTACAATATGTTAGCAACATATAAGTAAAACATAAACATGTAAACATATAAACAACATATACTAAATGAAAACCATCAAAACTCAACCATAAAAATCATCATCACACATGAGATGCAAGATTTCTAGTGGAAATCCTTCCGGGAGAAAAAGCACCCTTGATGTTGCTGCTCTGCTCTGAATCTCTATTATGTCAAGTAATTTGTTTATTACATAGTTAGCTCATTCCAATTATCTTGGAGACTTAACCTCACATACAATAGGCCAAAACCAATAAGCCAAAAGACTTGATTCTACAGATCATCTCGGAAGACTCTGTTCTCACATGAATCTACGGATTACCATCTACTAAAGTCCACCATGATCAACGATCCTCACCCAACTTCGATTGGACTATCCAACTCTGATTGGATGGAGAAAATTTTCCTTTCATTGAAGCTTCAATATTACTGCTCCTCTCTCATGAAGTTAGTTCTCCTCAATATTATGTGGACCTCATTTCATATATTTTCAAACTAGATCCAAGACACTATGCTCAACTCTGCATTCATGCTTTCAACAACAATACTTTGCAAATCAAAATAAAAACACCACCAAAAATGTGCTTTCAAAAATAGAAAAATATTGGCTCACATCCACACATCAAAACACCAAAAAAAAATTCTATCTAGCAACATGCAAAACTCTCCAAAAGAATATACACTACAACAAATTCAAATCTGATCTATTCTACAACATGCTTAAGATCCGCTCACTATGCATCCATTTTCACTCATATACTGAAGAAATCAAACTCAATAATTGTTTTGAAGCATATTAACTCAATGCAACCTTCTCTTACACACATACACTCACCATCAACCATCACTAAACTCTAAAGTGAAGCATATAAAACATGAAGGGAGAATTTCACATTTGGGCTAGGATCAAAGGTGAAACAATTTGACCAAATCAATCCACTAATGCCACTTATTGTGCACTAAAGGTTTTCACATCATTGAAAAAAATAACACCTATAATTTCCTATAAAGTTGTTCTAGAAGCCTCTTGGAATTTCCATGCCAATTTTCTTCTGATTTGCACGAGGAATGCGAAGGATTTTTTGTGAAGAAGCTCAATCACATGCACAACACTCACTAAACTCGACTAGAGACCTTCAGTTAGATGCACAGGCCTATCACCCAATGAATGGAGCCTTTTAATTTCATGCATAATGTTGGCTTATGGGGGCTTGACCTAGGTTCAGAGTTGTTCGCGCCAACCAACAAAACCCCAACTGCTAGCCCTTTCAGCAACAACCTGCATAGTGCAGGCTGCAGTCTCACCCAAAGCATTATTGGGGGGTGCTAGAACCAGGTTTCTACATCGAGAGATGATGTGATAAGTGGTCTTAAGCCTTCGTAGCTCAGATTTTCCTTCGCACAAATTTATATCCTTCTATGGGCTGCTATTGTAACTCTAAGAAAATGGCTTCTAGACCTTCGTGAAGGTTTGCGATTAGAATTTATAGACCCTAAATAGGAAAACTGTCCACTTTCATGCACTAAATAGTAACCCTAGGTCTACTTTTGTGCATATCTATCCAATTCATTAGAAATTATAACAGAATTAACCCTTATTTTCATGAAAATAGATAATTACTTAAGTCATGCATAAATATTATAGATTCAGTAGATTCATGCAACATTTACATGATTCCACAGAAAACATATCATTGAGCGACAGAACATAACATGAACATAATTAAGAATAATACTCAAAGGCAAGGTATTTCTCAAAAATCAGTCTTTATTAAGTTTCAGTTTTCAGTTTACAGACTTCTCTACCTTGCATACTCAGCTGCAGGGGTCCACGCACTCAGTTGGGGACTTACCAAGGCCTCTTACACACTCAGTTGTAGGAGCCTTCCCCTTTCACCTAAGTACAGGAAGCAGAACCTTCCTACATTAGCACTTTCCCAAAATAATCTCTATCTTGACTTAGTTTTCTTGTCTACTACTTCTTAGATTCGCTATGACTCAACTATATATAGCATTCTTGCTTACAATACCATTGCCCACGACCTATGGGTGAGTCTCAAAACCAACCTATCACTTACCCAAATGAGGGGCTAAAGCCCCTTTGACTCCTACTTAACTGCATTCTCTGCATCCACATTTCATGGAGACTTTACATTCTTTACAAAAAATTTACAAAAATTGGTTAAACTAACCCCAAACTAACCATAGGGATCCTATCCCAACAACTCCCCAACACAAATATGGTGACTCTACCTCGAGTCACTTGGCTGGCACCTCAATATTTCTGTGGAGGCCACCTAGATTGACCTGCAATGCTACTATGTCAACCAAAATTTGTACCGCAGCCTGTTGCACTTCCTCTACCAATTTCTTTGTGGTTGGGCCTTTGACTTCTAGGCACATTGTTCTCTGTGTCTGTTGCAATATCCTTAACTTCTCCTAGAGAAATAGAGTAAGCTGATAGGCTTCCTCTATCCATGGCTATAATATGGCCTTGAGAAGGGCCTATTTCCTATGTAGCTCTTCCGTCTATGATAGAAACTGCTTGCCTTCTTGCAATTGTGCGAGGCATTAGATTAGCGCCAAAGTGTGTGAAGTCGCTTGAAATTCATTGTACTTGCATTGTGTCTCCCTGATATCTGTGTTAAGCCGATGCAAGTTTGGGTCCTCCTGTAAGTTCTTCCGTAACTCCATGGATTGATCAAACATAATCACATAGTCTCTGACTGTAGTATCCAATGTGCCCATGTTTTCCCTGATCACTACTCTGAGTTTCTCCCGGACCTCTCACTGAGTGGTTGGCTGCAACTTCAGCTGCAGCTCTGAGATCTTCATTTGAAAATCAAATGTAAATTTACCTATATTATCCTTCGATGCACAGACTACAACAACCAATTTTCTGATTTTTGCTATTGTTGCAGCATCCTCTAAGATTTTTAACTCTAGAACTGACTTGCACACCTGCTCTATTACTGTCTCTAGGCTTTGTCTTCATGCTTGAAACTCCTCCTTTTCTTTCAACGCCTGAGCTTTATCTATGAACATCTATTCATTGTGGACTTTAAGCTCACTGATGAATACAAGGGCATGCTTCTCTTTGATCCTCAACTCATCTGAAAGTCCCTGATGCAGCGCATGGAGGGCTTTAAGCAACAGTGCAGCTAAATTCACCCCCATGTCCTTGAATTTTCTTAACACAATGTGATATTCCTTTGATTTCATGCAAACATATCCCCCTGGTAAAGGTATGACTCTAAGGTCCAGAGTCCATTCCAGTTTTGCTATTGTCTCGCTCCCTTTCATCAGGCTCACTTGCACCCTGCTCGCTTGCCCAATGCTCGCTTGCCCAACGCTTGCTTGAATCCTTCCAGTCTAGATCTGTAGCTCACGTAGATCCTTTTGGAAGCTCCCCAACATTTTCAGATATTGTTGTTCAAACTGCTGCCACAACTTTGTTGTTGTTTCTCTGACCTTGTCACTAATCTCATCGAGATCCCCTTCTGTGAGGACCATCGTGTTAATGCATGTCTGCTTGTCTAATTTATGTTTCTTTTGTGGCCCAAAAATTATCTCCTTTTTGTGCTTCTTCAATGTGAAGAGAGTGCTATGCTCCTTTCCATCGTCTCTGCCCTATCGTGATAGTTCCTACTCATCTGTGTTAGGTTCCTATACCAATAGGAGTCATAATTTTGAATGAATAACATGACGCCTTGTAATATTGTACATATATTTTATTTTTGCAAATGTTTTCCATTTTAAAAAAATTAAAAAATGCAAAGAGGGTATGTCCTAAAAGAATAATCAAAGGATAATAAGAATGAAAAAGGTCAAAAAATGAAAATATATGAACCCCAAAAGACAAAAAGAGAACATGAAAGTGTGCAAGTCAAAATGCCACTGCTATTTACTTCTATGCATAATAATGATTGTGTGCAACTTGTTACTCATGCCACAATCCATGATAGTCAAATTGCTTAAACTTGGCCATTTAATGTTTTGAATTTTATGTTTATAGTTAGAGAATAAAATCTGACCAAACAGTGTAATCTTGGCATATAATTAGATAGGTAGAGTGAATAAAAGGAGCTCATTAGTTTAATCTGAGCCATTGAATGATATAAGGTTACAATTAGATAGTTTACTTTGTAGAATAAAAGAAAAAGATTGATAAGGGTTTGCTAGCCTAAATGCACCCAAATAAAGTGAAGAAAAAATGGTAGGATGAGTAAATGGGTAAGTAGTAGAAAGGTTGCAAAAATATCATGTGATTACACAAAGAAACTTATGTCATTGTCTTAAATGAAATTTCCAAAAATGCATAAGTAGTGGACAAAGCAAAAACAATGGTTCACAATATGGTTTATTTAACACCCCCTCATTTATTTCGCTCCTTCACTTCATTAATTTCCCTTTCATAATAAAAATATTAACACCTAAAGTTCTTTAAGTCAAAGAGGCTCAAAGAATTTCTCTGACTTATGGTGGGACTGGACCCTCGGCTTGATGACCTAATAAGGAAAGGTGTGAAATTCCCTTGCAATTCATTCATCTCCCTCACAAAACCCCTTTTCCGAAGGTTAAATTCTTTTTTCCTAGGAAAACCCCATGATAAAAAATATTTTAAGCAAAAACCCATCAAAATACATTTATCCTGAGTACTAAGTATATTGAAAGCACATGATGTTTTTTATACCTAAGTACAATACCCCTTCCACTCATTTCACCTCATATTAACTTTTTATTAAATATATAAAATTCCCGAAAAACCCATTAGCCCGTATATGTTTAACTCCTTTATATAAATAATCCCACCCCTTAGTTCATTTATAAACTATATGACTACCCCATATCCCACAAAATATATTAATACCCTACCCTCAGTCCTTAATCCTATATTAAAACGCCCCGATGAGATTAAGTTTTAATTTAATCCTATACTGCTGGTGATTAGACCCATGGCCCCCCCGAAAACTTTTTGTGTAAATCGTCGTGCAACTCCATCGCCCAACCACCATTGATCGTCCCTTCCCCACATCTAATAGCCCATTATCATATTGGTCCGGCCCAATGTCCATCCTTTACCCACCTGATAAGGCAGTTTTCCTCCTGACCCCCGATGCTACATGTAAAACAATGAATGGAATTGGGCGACCCCTCATGAATACCGCCTGCACCACAAAAACGGTGCAATGACCCCATTAAACCACATTCCCGTATAACTGAAAAAACTGTCCACTGTTCATCAATTAATGAATCTGCCAAAATTAACATTTTTTCTATATAAGCCCAATTACCCCTCTTTTCACTCTTTTTGCACATTTTCTATTGAGAACTCAGAAAGCCTTTGCGACCCCTGCAAACAACAAATTTGCTCATAGACCTCTACCATTGCTCCACAGACACTACATACAACCCATCTCATTCATCAGACCAAACTAGAACTGTACGAACCTCTGTAGTCACCATCAACCACCATTTATAGTCAGTTTCGCCCAAATTCCAGGTATTTAGCCGTGGAATATCAACTCCATTGTCAAATTCCAAGTAAATTCACCCTCATAACACTATTAATTAAGTAAAAAATATCAAATTTTACTTTAATTTTAATACTCTGAGCCATAACCATCTGCAAGACCTCTATTTACCTAAAAACGCTCTAAACATCCAAAAAACCATTGTTGAAACTCCCAGAGCATAATTCAAACCACAAGAACTGACTTATGGCTACCCCCATCACCATGGACGTTAGACCAATTACAACTCCCCATTTGGACCTGGACCACCTTCCCCTATCTGACATGGACTTCCAAATAAAAGATATTATTTCCCTAAAGCTCCTGCTTAAAGGGAATTGTAAAAGTAGGGACAAATACCTCAACCATGCTGATGAAATTGGCCTATAGGAGTCAAATTTTCCCAAACACCAGTTCCCCTAAGTTCACATATTTCTAGAAATTGTCCATATGTGTTATGCATGCTACGTCCCCAGCCACAGAACCATAATGTTTCATGACTAGAAAGCCCTATTCACCATCACATTTGAGTACATTAATGAAATGTTGTAGTTCCAACCAGGGCCAAACCTAACCCTACTCTCAATTGGAGACCTATTGGACCAGTATCCCAAGCTAAGTTCTGTAAAATTGGCCTAGCTATTCCAAACCTTTATTAGAGAGGAAAAACACATCCCCAAGGACTCCCCTCCATATGTATCAGCCATTTTCTCTCCATGGGGCCAGAACATTGTAGCCATGATATCATGTGTGTTAGGTTACACCACAAGTGAGTACATTGATGAAATTGTCCTTATGTCCATCTATACCCCAGGGCAACCTCCCGCAACCATATATGACTTTGGCACATTTATAGCTGATAGAATGCATGAGAAATTCACAAGAATGGGAAATGAGAGGGTGTTCAAATACTCTTCGGTATCATATCATCTAATTTTGTACTATCAGTCAGAGAAGTTTCCCTTCACTCTCCAAAATCTTGACACCAAGGGCCATCCCAGACCTGTAATCTTTTGGACCCCACTTTTCCATGAGTTTAGATCACCATATACCTATTCAGACTTTATAGATTGTTTTTTGCATCCAATCATGACTATGCTCACTAGGAATCCTCCACCTAGGATAAGCCCAAAAATAAAGAGAGTTCTCCAGCTTTCCAAGTAGACCAAAGTGGGTGATTGGTACCTTTATCAGAACCACACAAAAATTAGAATCTATGGTTGCATGCTTTCACCATATAAGTTTCCAAGATACCTCCCTATGAGGTTGTTTGCCTTAGAGTATTATAGACAAATCATCAATGTAGATGAAGTCAACTTCGTCAATGCCAAGAAGAAGGCCTATTTTAAAATCAAAGATCAACTAGGTCCCTTCATATGCAATTCCAGAGAGGCAGGGCAAGAGGCAAACCTAATCCTGCAAAGAATGAAGTTCCAAAGGATTTTTTTATGGAGATATGACCCTTTGGAGTTCATTACCAAGAAGAGGAAAAAGGCAAGTTAGGACCCTTCATCCACCACCCCATACCAGAAATAGAGGCATATGCCAATCAAATATAATGGATGGAAGGTACCCTAGTAGACCAAGATACCATAAGAGTAGATGTAGAAAATGCCTTGATTGTTTTGGAAAAGCAGCTTGATGACAACTCTTTTCTGCAGGTACCAGAACAAAAAGAAAGAACCATGAGTACCCTTCCATTCATGCAGACTCCTAAGAATGAGGAGAAAATTCCAAAAATAAACAGGGAGGGAGCTTCCACATCAGGGATGAACACCTCAAATTTACAACAGGAAACAAGCAAGAGGCAAAGGCTCAATCCAGCCTCTGAACATGAATACATGGAGGAATCAGTACAAGTTACCAACACAGGAGTAGGAAGAAGTAGGCCCACTACTCCATCTGAAGGCATGTAAGAGCCTTCCACATCACAGACTTAGATGTTGGAAAGGAAACTTAGTGTGGAAGTGTCTTCATTCAGTAGAACTGCTGACAGAGACCATTACATAAAGGAAATATACAAGGAAATCAAAGCAATAATCAAGAGGCTTAAGGACCAAACATATGCTCAATACCTGAAGCTAACTCCTACAAATGAAACAAGGGTAATGTCGGCCTTTGACATTAAAGAGGGGAAGCTATAGATGTCTTTCATCAAACCTACAGTTCAGCAGCCCAAGACAACATCTGATTTCAAAGAGGTTGATTTTGAAGTGTTGGTCAGGGATATTCATCCATAGACTAGATTGAACTACACAAGTAGGATGGAGAGATGATATACTCCACCCTGACAGGTAACGCCATAGCTTCTCATCAACTACAGAACTCTTTGAACAACATTTATGCACAATTTCAGTTAGAGAAGGCCTTCTCACGGGCCAAGGATACAAGGATCAAGTCCTTAGAGGACTTAGTGATTGAATTGGGACACGATCCCAAGGATATAAGTTCCACAGAGAAGCTTATAAAAAAGAAAAATGATGATATTGTTGCACTTAAGAGGCAATTGAAAATACCATAGCTGCAACATCCTCAAACTCTAGAAGTGTAGAGGGCCAAACCAGAAATGAGGAGTTGATGGACTTGGTCCTAATGCTGAATGATCAATTAAAGGAGACAAAAAAGGAGTTGGATGATTTAATTTAATTGAAGCAAAGCAACATGGCCACAAATTCTAAATATGTCATCCCTATAGTATCCACAACAGTCCCTTCTACAATGGCAGCTTCACTGGCACCTACAGTTCCACCTACCACATCATTGCCAGTCATAGTAGAATCTACAAAAACAGGTGCATCAAGTGAGAAAGTAGTAGAATTGGTAAATGCGATGGAAGGGATGTCTATCCAAGCTACAAAAATGAATAGGCTAAGAGAAAAGGTGGCAAGTTTGGACACTGTCTACAAACTTGCCCAGCTTAAGCAAAAGGAAGAAGCACAAAAGGCCCAAAGAATGAGTGAAAGGATTAAAATCTTACATAAATACTTAACACTAGAGAAACCCCTTGGGAAAACCAAGGAAATGTTGGGGGCCAATATCATTGACTCCGTCAAGGATATTTGGCCATCAATTCAAGCTATTTTTGAGCAGACAAAGTTAGTAAAGATAGATATAGAAGCTATCCAAAAGGTTAAAGAAGAATTAGGAGACATTCTTGAGGACGCCAATAGATTCATCTACTTCCTCAACAACAAAATAGGTATGAACTCCAAGAACTCAACATAGAAGACAGGACTGAAACCATCTTGGAAATAATGAAGGTCCTTTCCAAAAGGAACCTTATGCTTAACTTAGAGGAAAAAAGCCACAACATGTAGATAGTCATTGATAGTTTAATGGCTAAATTCCAAATTTTGAGGGAAAAATGTCTGCCCAGTCCTTTGGTTATCAATGATAAACTTATGACACAGCTGGACTATGATAACAGACTTAGATAGTTGGTTAAAGAGCAAGCCAACACTTCATCCCTAAAAGCCCTACCAATAGGAAAAGTTCTGTACAACACATTTGAAAACTTGTTTTTCCTAGAGCATGAGATAAAACATTTATTCCTCACCAAGCCCAATTTTACCAAATATACTGAAGCCGATGAGATCTATAGGAGGATGATGAATGTAAAGTTACTTGATGTAGAATGGTGGGAGACAATGACTGATTTACTGTGATAAATTTACAGCAAAAAGTTACTGCACAATAAAAGTAAAAGTAGCCAAGTAAATAGATGAAGACAGAGCAACATGGTCAAAGAGTATTAGGTGAAAGATAAAAGTTGAAGAAGATTCCAGTGTGAAAGATCACAGCTACAAGCCAACATAAAGGGCTACAAACTCAACCATAAAAGCCAACAATATCAAATAAAAAGGGAGAGCATGAAATAGTTCATCAACTGTCTCTATCTTCCTGCAAGAAGATATTTGTATTCCCTACAACAAATCTCAAGTTTGTTTTGAGATATTTTGTAATAGTTTTTGTATAAATAATTCACAATTTGAAGCATGTACGATGGATTCTTATACATTTCTATAGACTTTCTTGATCGAATATTGTAAGCTATTGTATCACTGTGTGGATCAACAAGTTGGATTAATGAATAATTCCAAGACATTTCACTGGATTCATGTGTAGTGTGAAGTACAGACAAGTATTTTCTCTTGTGATTGTTAAATTTATTTTAAAGTTTTTTCATAATCTTTAATTTATATCAAATTTGAATGCTATAATATGGAATGATATCTCATAATTTGCTTCATTGCAGTCTGTTTTAACTATTATGCATTTTAATGTTTTCTGTTAATTACCTGAGTTAAGGAATTCTTCATTGCCCCTTAGTTTAGGTAGTTTCCCTCTGATCTATAGTAAAGGATTCTTAATTTCCCTTTGCTCATGATTAATCTATGTTCCTCATTTTAATCCCGGTTTGAGGATTCTTAGGTGATCTCTCACCCTAGTTAAGATCATTTCACCCATCCGACCTAAAGACTTGTACTTCATCAGCTAGCTTTCCCTTTGAACACTCCCTTTAATGAGTTAAACCCAGTTCTGCTGCCCTTCTTTGACTCCATAGCCCAATGGTCCAAAGACATCAGTTTATCCAGCTGTTTTAAGGATTCCACCATCCAACCTTCAATACAAATCCAAAACCCCCTAAACTTTAAGAACTAGCCTAAAATCCTAGCAAACAAAGCTAATTCATATAGAGAGAGCCTTCTCTGAGTCATAGGTTGGCTAGAGCCTATACTTAAAATATTGGTTTGTGGTTACCTCGATCTTTTCCTTCTTCTGGTAACTTCTAGGGAAAATTCTGAGTGATAACATAGTGGCGACCATAGCGGGGACTCAAATCCTCAGTCCTAATAAATCTTTAAGAAAATTTGAATCTGTATTTTGAGCTTCTTAAAGTAATTTATCACAAGTTATTTTTAAAAATCTCACAAAAGAAAACAATTAGAAAAATTTTGAAAATTTGGCTTCAAGGAGAACTCATTATACTAGGGCTAACCCAGATCCAAACCCTCCCCCAGTAGTTGATAATCCCAACCTGATTTCAAGAAAATCCAAGAAAGAAGAAAGTTCAACTAGTCACACACTGTTAATTAAAGCTAATTCATGGCCTAATGAGTGATTGTTTTTAGAAGATCTTCCCTTTGATGAGAAATTTGATATATCATTATTTAAATGAAAGTATGAAGTGAAATATACGATATTGTTCTAGACCCTGATTTCATTGCAAACCTTGAAGTCCAAAAAGCCAACCAGTCAATTGATGAATACATTTTGAATTCTCCACATCATCCCTGTACTACTAAGATCCCTGAGCTTTCTAAACAATTGTCCACCACTTTTAGTTCACCATTGTTTTCTTCAACTTCTAAAGTCCATTCTCCACCACCATTTATACCTTCACTCCCTCACCAACCTATCATATCCCAGTTACAACCTACTAGTCCTGTTTCTTCATCCATTCTTCATCCATATCTTAAGCCCACCCAGCCTACAACCATGGCAAATAGATATGCTCCTCTTGTTTTACCTTCCCCACTTGGTGCTATGCCCGCAGAATACCAAAGAAAAATTGTTCAATTTGATGGCACAGGACACTATGTTGCACAACACCATGTCAATAAGATGACAGATTACTTTGAACTACATGAAATTGATATTGTGGATGTTCAAATGAAACTATTTGCTCAGACTTTAACTGGTGATGTTAAGAAATAGTTTAGAGCATTTCCTGATAATAGTATTGATAGTTTAGAAGCATTTCATCAGCAATTTTTTAACATAAGGGAAAAGAAGAAAAATCCCCTACAAATCCTTTCAGAATATGAAAATATTATAAGGGGACTTAATGTAACTGTTCAAGATTACTGCACTAGATTTAGCAATATATATAACGCAATCCCAGTTAATCTTAGTCCCCCACCTAACTTATCCTTAATAAAGTTCCCTGATGGTTTTGACATAGATATGGCATTCCAACTTAGGGAAAGAAACCCCCCAACATTAGAAGAAATGCAAAGTGTACCTAGTAGTGTTGAAGCTAATTTATTATCTAAAAGAGTTAGATTTAGAAATGAAAAGAGAGGAACTGCTAAAGATGAAGCTTCACCATCAGACATCAAAATAGATAGTTTAGCCAAAAGTATGGAAAGACTAATGGATAGAATATATAACATAGAAAGGAAACCCTAATGGGATAATCAACAATTACCTCCAGTTAGGAACACAAACTTTAGAAAAAACCAAAACCAAAACACTGGAAAAAATGGACCTGATCAGAATATTAGGCCTCCTTTTCAAGAAAATTATGCAGAAACATCCCATCATGAAGACCCAGAGCAAGACACACAAATTAACCTGATGGGATTAGATGATGAAGATGTTGTTTTTTTAACCCAAGATGATCATGAATTTCATATGCTACAACAATTCCAAATCTAGTTTGAAGAGTCATTTGATTATAAACAAGGTCATGATTCTACTATCTTTGAAGTGAATAAACAAATAACCTAAGGAGTAAAAAGAATTCTGATATCCCTAACCAAACCAAGAAAAAAATACCAAATCAACTTAAGAAATCAAAGAAGCCCCGGTTTCTAAAATCCTCCAGATTCTCCCCAGACAAAACTAGAATCCTTCTAGCCCCACCATTGTAGATATAACCCCTAATCAACCTTCTGATGATCTTCCATCCACTTCAATTCCCCCTAAAGAACCAGTGGACAAGCCTCAAAACACCAGATTTGAAAACCCACATAAATAGGTCCCCAACAAAAGGAAAAGAAGACCATCCTACTCAAATCCCTGTTGTGAAAATTCAAAACTCTCAAATAGAAAAAGCCCCTTTACCATTTAATCTGGGAGCAGAGGTAGCTAAGCTGAAAAATTTCAGTCCCTTTAACAGAACTGATCAAGAATGAAACTTACAAATCACAGATAAACCAGACCTTAAACATTGCTAAAAATGAAGATTCAATCAACTTGTTTGATGACCAACCAGAACTTATATTTGGTCCAGATGTTAATGGAAAACCACTAGAAGGAGGAGTACCACCTTTCTACATTAGCCTTAACATCCATTAAAAAATTCTACACAATGCGTTGTTGGATTTTGGAGCCTCCCACAACTTCATTCCCAAATCAGTAATGGAGAAATTAAACCTATACATTACAAGGCCTTACAAGGACTTATTCTCATTTGACTCAAGTCAAGTAAAGTGTCTAGGATTGATTAAAGACCTGTGTGTTACAGTAGTTCAATATCCTGCCAAAAGCATCCTTACGGATATTGTGGTTGTTAACATCCCACCAAAGTATGTCATGTTGTTATCCAGATCATGTGGAGCCAAACTTTAGGGATCTTTACAACTTGATATGTCATATGAAAAAATCTATGTTTTTGGACAACCTAAGAAGATGTACTGAGAAACTTTAATGAAATACATGGTAAGTAGCCATGATTGTCCTCAAAACATTCCTATATACTCCGTACATTTAGACATTGATTCCTTTATTTTTCATAATGCTGATAAAAAACAAGAAACTCTTTTAGACAATATTAATACAGAACCAAAAGAAATTTCAGTTTCTATTCAAAATGAAATTAACCAAACCTTAGAACTTTCCAATAAACAAGGTGGCCAAATTTCTTTAAATGAGGAAAAGTTTGTTGCACCAGATGATGAAAATTATGAGCATGAGATATTATGGTACCTTGAATTTGATGGATCGGTCAATACATTTGGAGTAGGAGAGTATGGATATACAATCCAGAGAATAATCACTCACAAGGCCAGGCATACAAATTGAATTTTAAATGCACTAACAATATGGCCGAGTATGAAGCATTAATTTTAGGTCTTAAATTAGTTAGAAATCTAGGAGCTAAAAGAATCTCTGTCATGGGAGACTCTGAACTAGTTATAAAATAGATTGATGTTGTATATATGACAAAGGACCCTAGATTAAGTTGTTATATATGAACTATTGTAGAAATACTTAATACTTTCTTAGAAACCAAGCTTTCTAGCACTTGCAAGTTACCCTTCCAACTTAACCATCAATACACTGCTGAAGTTAGGCACAGACCTACAATTCTAGATAATTTGAAGAACTGGCAAGTATTTTCTAATGATAAATAGATAAATAACTTTTTAAATTTAGAAGAAGAGTTCAAAAATCACAACATAGATACTGATACATCCATAGATCCTGACTCTAAGGATGAGATAGAAATAAATGAGATAGAAGGTGAAGAAATAGATAGATTTCATCCTACTAAATTTACTAAATCAGAGGTAGAAAACCTAGAGCAAGATGAGATTGATGAAATAATTAATGAAGACACTGAAGTAATTAATCTCAAAGATTATTTCTTACCTAAGGGATTAACCCCTTTGGAAGATTTGTTTGATTCAAATGATGTTCCTAGGAAACCTAAAATGGAACCAGTAAGGTCTGACATAGAGGAATGTATTACAGGAACTTTCGAAAATCCAAAATTGTTCAAACTTTTGATATCATTACCTCCCACTTAAAAGGTGAAATACATTGAATTATTAAAAGAATTTCAGGATGTTTTTGCTTGGAGTTATGAGGACCTCAAATCCTATGACACCAACATCATACAACACAACATTCCTATTAAAGAAAATAAAAATCCTTTCAGACTAAAACTTAGAAGGATTAATCCTATCTTATTACCTTCAATTGAAAAAGAAATTCAGAGGATGTATGATGCCAAAATAATTGCACTAATCAGATTTTCCGATTGGGTCTCAAACTTGTTGCCAACAAGGAAGAAAACTAGCAAGATCAAACTCTGTGTGGATCTCAGAAACCTCAACAAAATGTCACTAAAAGACAATTGCCCTCTCCCCAAAATGGAGCACATTTTACAAAGGGTAGTTGGAGCAACCTGAATCTCATTATTGGATGGGTTTTCTAGTTACAATTAGATCTTAGTTCATCTTGATGACCAAGAAAAAACTTCCTTTACTACTCTTTGGGGCACATTAATGTATGTGAAAATGACCTTTGGACTAATGAATGCAGGAGCCACTTTCCAGAGGGCTATGGATATAGCCTTTGCAAAAGAAATTCATGATTTCCTTGTGATATATCTATATGACATTACTGTATTTTCGAAATATAACAGTCAACATTTGGATCATCTAAGGCAAGTCTTTATTAAATGCAGAAAAATATAGAATTTCCTTAAACCCCAAGAAGTCTTTGTTTGGGTTAGAAGAAGGAAAGCTATTAGGTAATATAATTTCAAAGGATGGTATCCAAATAGACCCTACAAGAATAGAAGCCATCTGAGGAGCATTAGAGAATTGCAAGCTTTCTTAGGGAAAAATAATTTTCTTAGAACGTTTATTTCTAATTTAGCAGAGTTAATTAGATCACTGAATAATATGCTAAAAAAATATTCGACCATAAAATGGACTGTTGAGGCTAAGAAATCCTTTGAAGACATTAAACTAGCCTTAACTAAAACACCAGTATTAATCAGTCCAAAATTTGACAGAGATTTCATCTTATTTTCCTTTGCTTCTGAGCACACAATTGCTGCAGAAAAATGACCATGGCTATGAACAACTGATTGCTTTCTTTAGCAAATCCCCGAGAGATGGCCCTTTCAAATACAACATAATGGAAAAACAAGCCTTTGCTTTGGTCAAAGCCATTAAGGATTTCAGGGTATACATTTTATATTCTCATATAGTGGCCTACGTTCCAAATTTAGTACTCAAAGATATCCTAACTCAGGAAGGTCTAGATGGAAAGAGGGGAAAGTGGATTGCTACTATTTTAGAGTATGACATAGAAATCAAACCAACTAAGTTAATCAAGGGCCATGTTTTAGCCAAACTCATCACTGAATCAAACTGTCAGGCCTTGGATATAAACTTTATTGCATCAATAGATGATGGAGAGGAGATGGCAACTCCACTATTAAGCCAAGCATTTATTGAATCACCTTGGTATGTTGATATTATTTATGTTTTATAGAACGTACAAGCTCCTCTCGAATTGTCTAGGACTAAAAGCAAGTTTTTAAAGATGAAATTCTTAAAGTTTTGTATATTAGACAATGCTTTGTTTTAGAGAGATCATGAAGGCATTCTTCTCAATTGCCTATTAAAAGATGAATCTGACAGAGTATTGCAAGAGTTTCATGCAGGTGATTGTGGAGGGCACCTTTACTGGAAGACTACTGTAGATAAAATTCTTAGAGCTAGTTTCTACTGGCCTACTTTGTTTTCTGATGTGAAGAAATATGTGACTTCTTGTCACAAATGTCAAATATCTGAGGGAAAGTAAAAGCTTTTACCTTTACCCCTCAAGCCAATCTCTACTGAAATACCTTTTCAACAATGGGGTTTAGACTTCATTGGTGAAATTCACCCACCCTCCTTTGCCCAACACAAATGGATCCTTACTACCATAAACTATTTCACAAAATGGATATAGGCCATACCTTCAAGGCAAGCCACAGACACTGTTATTATAAGCTTCCTTGAAACCAACATTCTGTCAAGATTTGGATGTCCAATTAAGCTCATTACTGATAATACAGTAGCCTTTAAATCCAAAAGAATGGTATATTTCTGCAATAAGTATCATATAACCCTGGGCCATTCCACAACCTATTATCCTAGAGGAAATGGATTGGTAGAATCCTCAAACAAAAGACTAGTAAACATCATAAAAAATTTGCTAGAGGACAATAAGAAAACATGGAATAAGAAGCTCATCAATGCCCTATGGGAAGATAGGCTAACCACTAAGAAATCAATTGGTACTTCTCCCTAACAACTAGTTTATGGTATGGAAGTTGTTTTTCCATCTTCCTTGGGAACACCAATGATGAAGTTGCTTCAACAAATGTAGGTTGAACCAAATAGTATCCAAAGAAGAATCAACCAAATAATTCATCTTCAACAAACCAAGGAAGAAGTCTATATCAGGTCTCAAGTTGTGCAGGAAAGGGTTAAAAATATTTTTGATAAGAGAACCAAAGCTGAAGATTTCTACCTTGGTGACAAGTTGCTCAAGTGGGATTCAAGGAGGGAAGATAAAGGTAAACATGGGAAATTTGATTTCCTATGGAAAGGCCCATATGTGGACCAGTGAATGGTCGAATGCTCAAACATTATTTTGAGCCTAATTACTAATTTCTCAGTTCCCATTTGTACATATTCTATCTTTAAAATTCTAGTTTGGATTGGATGGTGATTTTTGAAGTTGAAGCCTGAAGAGAAGGCACTAAGCTTTTAAAGCTTCATTGTCATAATTATTAATAATGCAGAGGCATAGAGGAAAATTTTGCAAGGTAACATCAACAACCATTCAGAGGCATAGGAGTCATAATTTTGAATGACTAAGGTGAAGCTTTGTAATATTGTACATACTTTTGCTTTCTGCAAATGTTTTCCATATTAAAAAAAATAAAAAATGTAAAAAGGGTATGTCCTAAAAGGATAATCAAAGGACAATACGAATGAAAAAGGTCAAAAAATGAAAATATATGAATCCCAAAAGACAAAAAGAGACCATGAAATTGTGCAAGTCAAAATGCCACTGTTATTTACTTCTATGCATAATAATGTGTTAGATGATCCAAAAATACAATCTTATCATAGGTTATAAAATTAGAATAAAATATTTATTAATTTAAGATATTAAATTAATAATTATTATTCTAGAATGTT